>CAJHUC010000639.1:0-85216 GCA_905146915.1 Ostreobium quekettii | reverse complement strand
GGTTGGCATGGGCAGCTCCGACGGACTGGGGGCCCTCACAGCTGGCACCACCTGTTGAGCGCTTCTCTCTTCTGCCTCCTGGGCCCGCTGCTTTTGCTTCAGGAGGCGGTCACTCAACGCCTTGACCTGGTCTTCGGTGGAGGTTTTGGCTTCTTGTGCCTCGCGGCTCTGCTGCTTCGCCTTCTTCATGGCCAGCTCTTTCTCTCGAGCTTCTTTCTTGGCCTTGTTGATGGCGATCTCCAGCGAGGCGATCCTCTCGGCGGTCTCTTCATCCCGCTTCGCTCTCGCCTTCTCGGCCGCGGTATCCGCCATCTTCTGCAGGAGCTCTTTGATACCAGGGATCTTCAGCAACGTCGCCGCCGCCTCTGCGTCCCGGTCTTGCTCCTGCGTCTTCTCCGCCGCCGGCGGGGTATCCACTTCTTCCATCGGCTCATCTTCTGCTGCGGGTGCCGATGTGGCTGTGGAGGGTCCAGCCATGTCCTCCCGGACTGTTACACCTCCTGGCCCATCCCGGGCTTGTTCAGTTCCTTGCCCATCCCGGGCTGTATCGATCGCCTGCCCATCCCGGGCTTGTTCTTCCCCCTGCCCATCCCGGGCTTGTTCCTCCGATTCCTCGGCCTCCATGGAGGAGGCCGGGGAAGGGCTTCGGCGTCTTGTACTCTCGCGCGCTCCCAGGTGGAAGCGTGGCCGCCACCCTCAGGCGGCTCCGAAACCAATTGTTACGAATAGGATGTGGGTGTGGGGTTCCTGCCCTCTTTGAGCCGCGGACCCGCCTCGCCGGGCACCTAGGTCCTTACAGGGCACCTAGGCGGGACCACCCCTCCTACTCCCGTATCCTTATATGGATAAAGGTTACAGTGGGTGAGGAATAGTACGTGCCTTGGGCAGGGCGTCCCCCACACCAAGGGCCATTAGTAGGACGTCTCCCACATCAGGCTGGTGCGCGTAACAGCAGATATGCCTACGGAAGAGCATAAATATCAGAATATGTAATGTTGCATTAATAAATGCATTTGTGCTAAAAGTGTGCTACTACGTGTGGAATAATGAATGAAAACACTAATAATTATGAGTTAATTTTGCAGTAGGGGACGTAGTTTTATACACTTTTAATTTCTCCTCAACAATTGCTGGTGGGCTTGTTGTCATAATATTTTTGACAACTCAGAACATTACAAATATTCATGTGTTTTGTAATATTTGAGTAGATCGAATTTGGGTGTTATGCACTTTAGATGGGACATTTGGCCATAGGCAGGTGCGGAGACCACTTGGTTTTTATAGAGCTTTTGTTATGTATACTGATGGAAAACGGTACCTTGTATGCTTGACTGACTCCTACGAGTACTTGGAGATGACCCGCTTCTTCTTATTCCTTGATAAGTACAAGTCCCGTAATGACTATTGACCCTCTTGTTGGGGCTCAGTCCACTGATTCCAAAAGGCAATCAGGTTATCACACTAGGCATCCAAAGCACTGAAGCAAGGAGCAATCATTGCCTCCATCATTACTTTGTTCTCCACCGCAAAGGTGTCAATGCCCACCTGCATTTGTGCATCTGGTTTGCACAATGTTATTCGTCAATGATCAGTTAACAATATTATACCATGAATGTGTGTTGCTTTTGTTGTGCATGTTATCTGCCACAATACCACAATATCTTACTACCACAGATCAGTTATGTGTTTATTTGCCAATGTATAAACTACACGCTCACCAAACTGGTTCACTAAATTGTGCGGCAGGGTATCCCCCATCGTTAAACCCACTTTGGTCATTATCTGTCCGCAAATTTTTGAAAGACCGGATGGGCACAGTACTGACACCAACACATGGATGCAGTACATTCGTGAGCAAGTTGTACTCCATATTTATTAATGGAAGAGCCGTCTGGCCCTCCCACAATCACATACATGTGCTTGTTGTTGCAAGACATAGCTATGGATCTCTTGTAACAATTGTATTGCACTTGCAAGCAAAAGAATTGAATTAAGATCTAATATTGCAGTTGCAAAAGGTTGACCAACCTCAGTTTGCATATGCTGGGATGGAACACCTCTATCCCGAAACTGCATATAAGTGTGAGTATATTTGGAAATGTGCATTTGATATGCTCTGTGGCCATTTGCTTATTTTGTGAAGAGAGCTATAGGTAAGGCAACCATCAATAAGGAATGCTCATCAGCTAAATAGTTTACCCAAGAATAACAATGCAACTCCCATACACAGGAGCGTCCTGTTCTGCTAAGCTCTACCAATCAAATTTATGCAATCACAAACAATGTTTGCAGAGCAATGCCTACACATGCTTCTGCATAATTCTCTACCAATCTTTCCTGACTCAACTGATGTGCTTGTCTATGATGGCAGGTTGGCCATGCTTGGCTAGTTGGCCATGCTTGGTTGGTCCTTGCTGCCAATGGTAGTGCATGGATTACTTTAGGAAGGTGGTGCTGAGACCCACCATTAGCCCAAATAGAGTAAGGGGTCCAAAAATAAAGGATTGGAAATGCTATGAAAGGTGACAATATGATGCAAATCGCCCAAGGTGCATTATCAGAGCATGGTTGCAAACTGTAGCACATATCTTGATATGATGTTTCATGAGAATTGGCGCAAGTATGTTTTTCGCATTGATGTCAATATGGACAACACGGCATCATAGCTGCACATATTATGTGCATATTATATTATTAATATACACTTCCGTGTTGGTTCACAAGTTGTCCCCCATTCTGGCCCCCACCAGCCCACCTAATACACCCTTTATTGAACTGCCCCACGGGTTCTGGCTTCACTCTTGAGCAATATAATATGTTTGTGTTGCTTGCATCATATTGTTGCTCTATGCATGTTTAAACTTGTGCGCACTACTTATTATCCTGAGCTAATCAACACGGTGCCGTAATCAGGGGTGCAGAAATTCCAATTGGGAGTCACCAAATGCTCACCTATATTTGGGCCCTATACATGCGACTATTTTTGGATGCCACACAAGCTACAAGTGGTGTAGATAGTGGCGATGAGCCTCAGAGGAGTAAATACTTGCTTGAGGTTGCTGCTCACAAGACAGTGTCTGCCAAATGTTGGCTCAAATATCTTAATTTGGCTAAGGTTTTTGGCAATGTTGTATGAAAGCATCCTCAATTCGAACAATATTCAGTGAGGTTGAGCAACAGCAAAAATGTAGATACCAAATCCCAAGTCTGGGGGTCCTTCTTGAGTCATATGTGTTGCAAAATGTCTATGTCTTGTAATTGTATTTTGGTTAAAACTTGTAGGTATAGCATTGCTGATGCTATGCCATATATAATTCAATAACAAAGTCAGTGTATCAACATCGGCACAATAACATCACATGACAATTTGTTAGTATTGAAATGCACTGAGTTGTCGAAGCATTGCTGGACAATGCGTCAATGGTCATACAAGCACAATATTCCATTAAGGTTTGTCTTTTTTCTTAGAGGTCATGTGCACCTCCACAGTATGTCCCAGCCCTCCCCAAGCCAATCCCAACAATCTATTTTATCCCCTCCCAACATATCTATGGTGGTGGATTGATTATTGGCAATGCATTCAACAACATGGTACCGTGTTGCGTAAGGTGGTTTACGTAAAGGCCACCACCCTCCAATATCGGCAGCACCCCAAATCCTTCTACATATTATGCTTTACACATGCTTTACATTATGCTTACACAAACACATGTTGAAGACGTTTTTCTGGCCTTGGTTACCCCGCACTTATTTTTTAGTTCTTCACTAGAGGTTTCGATAGGGGCAAGGCATCGCTGCCCAAGTATTTTGGCAAGTTCATAGAGTTGTACGTAGTTACAATATTGCAATGGTTTCCAACATACGGCATATGTGGAATGCTGGAATAAGAGATGTTTCTTGATAAGCAGATAGTTTGGATGTCTGGTTTATATGAAAGGGGTTGCCTGAATGAACAATAGGCTCAGTGCCACTACGTACTCGCAAATGTAAATTGCTTGTGTGTCGCTCAGTTCGAATGCATCTGAGCGCTCTTTTGCGCATTGGGATGCTTTCAAGCTCTGCAGTAAAAGACAAGCAATGATTAGTTTCGAGCAGTTGTTGAAAACATATATTTGTGTTCAAAACATATTGATTATTGGCTACATGTGCGACATACAAGACACAATGAGCTATTTGCAGCAATACAGCTGTAGCCAAGATGGCAACGACAACTATCATCACGAGCTGGTCTGCTTGGGCGGTACAGAAAGAATAAAGCACAAGCATGGCAACGCCGAGGCCAAGTACAACGAGCATGAAAAGCTGCTTGGAGACGTATAGGTATGCGTGAAGCTTGATGACAAGTTTTGCTCCTTTAGGTAGGAATGTCAACAATTGGAGACCAGCAAGTGGAATGCCGTTATGCTAACGGGTGCAATTATTTTCAAGGCACATGCAATCATACAACCAACACATATACAAAACCAAGGATATGTCCATGGAGTGTGAGCAATAGAAGAAGTGTGACAAGCAAAAAGTGTGCAAGGTGTGCAACCCCCCAAAATTGTGCAAGCCAAGTACAGTGAGCACTGCAACTACTGCATCTAGTATTGCGAGCATTGTGAGAACATACATATGTACTACGCAGAATGCTCGTAAATGATGCACAATTGCCAATACATGAACATGCCTAGGCTCAAGCACTATAAGAAACAACCGTTGCACACAGTAATAATAAAGAAAAAATGCATCAATCGCACCCTTTCTGCTACCTGGAAATCTTCACGAAAGCCTTTGAGAACCAGTTCAAGTAATTCTGGTGGTGGGTGCAGTACTGTCCAGTTTGGTCTGTAGGCTTCTTTGAATGCAAAATCCGCTTTAAGTGCAAGGCTGGTGCAAGCATGGTTGAGTTGTGCGTAGCTTTCATGCATGTTGTCTTACATGGGCCTCCACTTTCCAAACTGCTCGACCATGCTTTGCTCCGCCCTACAACAAAGCACGAGAAGAGCGACCTGAGATTACAATATCTGCTGAATGTTGCCAAGAGCGTAGTCAACTGCAGAAACACAACATGGCAACAATTTTGATTGGAATGGTTGCATCTTGGTGTTTGGGCATTGTGGCATTGTATTGTTTGTGCACCTATCACAAACACATGGCAGAAGGGGATGTAAAGGAGGGGACTGAAGAACCTCGTCAGCATCAAGACAGTTGTCAGTTAGGGTCTTCAGTTTCAGCAGCATTTGCCATGATCGGTGCGTCATGTGTTGCATTCACGCACCACCACATGTCGCGCATTTGCAATACGGGAAAGTGGAAGGAACGAAATGACAGACAACATTGTCACTTTCCCAGGCTCATAATGCTTGCAATGACAACGTACATGGTGGCAGGATTCACACTCACCGATCGTCTTGCTCCTCCCCTTGCCCTTCGCCTCAGAGCATTCCAAGTGTAGGTGGTGATCGCCTGGTCTCCGCATGTCGTGTGTCATCATGGCAGGCACTGTGGATGGAATGAGAAACAAGACCAACACAATTTTGTGTGTTCATGCACACAACTAAGCATTACCCTGGCAAACATGCATTGACAAGGATAACAATGCAGCAAAAGCTCTGCACCAGCATCTGCTGGGCAGTAATCAATCCACCTATGGCAAGAAGTCGCAGTCACAAGCTGCAAGAAAGGGACCTCGTTGGTGCAACAAAAGATGCTTTATCAACAGACATGGTTGCCTTGGAGCGGTGCTGCTGTGGGCGGACGTTGCGTTGGGAATATGGAGTCCTGCAACTAATTTGAGGAGCAAATTAGCAACAGGATTGTCCAGTTTCTTAAGCCATGGTTGTGCCATGCCTTTTGAGCTTGTGCCCTTGCTGACAGCTGCCACTGCACCTCAATACAAGGGCCATTTCCACACACAATAGCTAATCTGACAATAGCTATTCAGAAGTACGACATGTGATGATTGCATTTGCTCCAGACTGCATGTAGTCCTCTACAATGCATGTGGGCCTGCCTCTACACTTCCACCATATACTAACAGTCACAATGCTGAGTTCCTTTGTTCTGTTCACCCTACGATGTAAGGTTGCACAAGCACATTCCAATTCACAGCACTGCTGAAGGGTACCCATTGGAAGGGATTGAAAATGTCAACAAAGCTCAGTCCAACTTCTAACCCATGGGTACACGAACAACAAAAGAGAATATACCAGAAAATGCTGATACCTACTGCTGTGTGGTATTGCCAACTGCAAACACCTGGTAATGCAACACTTCAGCCCGCAGTGCGGAGTCGTAAACCTGTGCACAATAGTAAAACAAAGTCAACACTGAAGTGAAATTTGAATAGTGTCCTTAACCAGAATTTGGTGAAAGTTGTGCGGATACCACAAATCAGGGGACTAGAATGAGGTATGTGGTTGCAAGGCAACAGTACACCAAGCATCAGTGCGCAGTCAACAACACCTTGGAGGGTGAAATTGTGGATGCCACACGAGGAAATAGCTGGCATTCCCTCAGCTGGGATTCAAAGTTTGGGTTCCCCTGTGTCTGCTTCAGGATGTGCATGTACAGCTCGTCCTTCATCCCAGCACGTTTGAGGCCACTGTGTAGGAGCTTCTGGGCAATCTCCATGTGCTGCACACCCGGCGCTTCATAGGAGCATCCACACCGAGCGTCCTAGGCGATGGGTGGGAAGGGGCACCACGTGCCCTACCTTCGCCTCGGTCGGTGTTCCCGCCACCCTGCCATGTGCTGTGTAGCGCCTCGAGCGATGCGGACGGGTCTCCCATCTGCACAAAGGGCCCGAATGCGTTCAAACGGCAGGCCCGCATCATCATCGAGGTTTCCCCCGCCAGCGGCGGGAAACCCCTTGCAAGAAAGACTTTTCGCCAAGCCAGGAAATTTCCAATCGGCCACAGAAACCCCCTCTCGCCCCCGACACACACACACACGCCACCACCCACCCAATACCCTGCCCCCAAACTCCAACCCTTCCCAGCCTGCTTCTGTCTCCATGCTCGGCTTCGGCTCTCCACTTGAGGATATCACCAAAGCTCAAAGTGCCCATCGCCTCCCAGAATCAGAGCATACTAGATTCACGAGCCGATCAGCTGCCCCTGTACCGTTGATGTCTGTGTCTGTCTGCGTATCACGAACGTGGTGGGTGGAGCGGATTTCTGGGGTGGGTGGCCCTGGAGGGCGCCAGGGCTGTTGGCAGCGGCGCCACAGCCGATGCCACAGTGGTGCACACAGTGGGCGGGCATTGTTGGCATGGCCAGAAAAGCTGCCTGGCTTGCTAGGGCCACCCAGTAGTTAGTTTCCCGTAAAGGGGTATACATGCATATTGAGGCCCTAGAGGATCTTCGCTCAAGGAATCGAACTGGCTCAGTTATTGGTCATTTTAAGGACTCCATCCTAGTCGTCGATCTGCTCGTGTTGTGACTGTGCTGAAGTCGAGGTGTTGGCAGAATGTTCGTTACCAGGCGCTTGTGGTTGGGCACAGCGCCTGTGGCAGGCCGCTCGGTACGTTAACTGCACTAACGAGGTTAGCACTACCAGTACCAGCACTAGTAGCTGGAAAGGTGAAATAATGTACTGACGCAGCTATAGAATAGACCAACTCTCATCATCAGTCATCAATTCTGAAGCCACGTGTAGGCATCTGGGGAATTTTTGCCCCTTTACAGCCCAAGAGAAAAAGCTCGGCAATTTACATTCTGTGTTCAAAATGGGCTATTTAGTGAAAATCACACACCATTAGTGCTACTGGTAGTGCGTTAAAACTTATAAAAATGGACCAACTCTCTTGACTTTGGTGACATGCTTCGCCAATGGAAACATGTTCGGCATCCATGCACCATGCAACGTACTGCAATTCGACTGAATCCATTCAAGGAGGGAACAGTGGCCGTCGTTGGCAACATCACCGTGGGGATAAATTCATCCAGGCTTGTTATTTGCACCACAAGAATTGACCGCATTTACGTTTTCATGTGTAAAATTAAATATTACACTTTTGCTCATAAAAATACACAAAAATACGTAAATACCATGCAAAACAGCCCCGTGCACATAAAGACAGTAATACCAACATAGGGAGTCTGGGCAGTGGCTGCCAGACGCACTTGATGGATAGAAAACGAACTTTTGTTCCACGCGGTCGTTGCCATTGCTGAGGACGAGGTGGACGCTGTGCTACAGGCGCTCGAGGGGTTGGAGGGCTGCTCATTGTGCATAACTTTCATCGTGTAACCTGGGTGCCATAGCGAACCGTAAAAACGTAAATGCTGCCGTAGCAACAGCCACTTTGCAAAATTTACGTTTTGTGCATAAATACGTAAACGACAAAACGTAAACGTAAAGGTAACAACAAGCCTAATATCCACGATGCCAGGAACAGGGCGACAACTCCACACCAATGCGTCCGCAGTGTCAATCGCCATCACGGTGATTAACGTTTGGAAGCTTCGGTGCTGAAGTGATGGTGGCACCATGACTTACAGCTCTCACGCACATCCGACAAATATGAATGCAACACACAACAACTTCTTTCTCAAACTTCCTGTTAGCACCGCCACTTAGAAGTCTCTTATCCTGGATATGGAACTGGAAATGGGAACCAATTCCTGGATGCACATATCACGGATATGACCATACCCTTGATATGCGGCCAGACACGCTGGAGTGGGCAGAGGATGGGCATTTGTTCAGCAACTTCGTTGCCCTTGCCAAGGGCGAGGTGGATGCTGTGTTGTGGGAATTGTGGTGACAGAAGATTGATCAGTGTTCACGACTTTATCATGTAAACGGGGTGTGTGGACGTGCCAAAAAATGGGTATATATGGTCGCAAAAATGGGCATCAGTCTGTTTATGTGTTCTTGCACTTAAATACCCAAGCATTGATATTCTGCAGTGAACATAAACATGGAGCCTGAATACAACAGCATAGTGATACGAACCAGTGCATCGTGTTGGCCTGACATCACCTGGCAGATGACAAGGCAATGATTGCCAATAATGAGTACATGAAAATCAAAACACACCTGAATCAATGTAGACAGATGAAATTTCCAGTCCTCGGTATATCTTCTGTGCACAGGGAGAAGAACATAAAGTGCCATGCACGCACAAGATAACTCAGTTTGTAACACAGTTAATGGAGCTTACCATTTGTGCAGAGTCTTGAGATGGCCAATCCAATGGCATCCCCTGAAGAGCAATATTGACTTCATCCATTGTTGGTCGATCCCTGGGGTCGAGTTCATAGCATCTTCTTAAGAGGCTCAGCATTTCAAGCGGACAATCATTGTCACTGACCTGGCATGGTTCTCTACATGAGAGCTTCTGGTTCATGATGAATGCGGCAAGGGCACATTTGCCATATGGATGCGCTCCTGTCACGACCTCATACATTACCACACTGAAGCTGTACACATCTGAAGCAGCAGTGTTGGGTCTCCCATCATATGATTCTGGTGGAAGCCATGCAAGGGTACCTCCTCCAAGCCTCACAGAGCGGCTTGCTGTGTCCCCACTGGCTTCAAAAGACAGGCCGAAATCCACGATCTTCACAATGCAATTCTCAGGGTCCCTTCAAAAAATGAGAAATTCGAGCTTTTCACAACTGAATGGACGATGGCAGGACCACCATCAGCCCTGTCATCACTGTGCAGATAATTGAGTACAGCTGCCACCTGTTGGAGCAGACCAGCCTTTGCTTGCCAACCCATGTTTGGATTGTCATTGCACACATTGTGCAAATCGCCAGTTGCTGTCTCCATCATGATCCACCCTGAAGGGTGACTCCATGAACCTGCACTATGTTGGGGTGATTCAACGTGCCATGCACCACAGCCTCCTTCATAGAACAGGCAACTTGCTCGATGGACAAATCGTTCTCTCCCAGCGGTTTCTTCACAACCAATCTTGCTTCCCTCCATTTTGCATGATGGACAGTCCCTTGACCTCCGCGACCAATCATTCACTCCAACTGAAGATCGATTTCACTGATGACTTGGAGTGTCCCCATATTCTCAACGTGGTGCCTCTTGATTGTGTCCCGTTGTGCCCGGACATCGTCAGAGACGCCACTGTCCTCTCCATTGAGAATGTAGGCAAGCAGCTTGTGCAGAAACTGCCAGTCTTCATCCAGTTCTTCTTGTGGCACTGCATTCCCAATCAAGCCCCTGCTCAGAAGCTGCCATTCCACTTCGATCGTGTATTTCAGCTTACCGCAGATCTCCTGCACACATTGTTGGGCAACACCGATGCAACAGAACTGCTTGATATTAAACGAATGCGTGTGCTTGTGCAGGAGCCACTGTCCTTTCGCAATTTGATGCCTGAAGCCAGAAACGTCCTCTGCAGTTGCTGTTGATGGGATTAACAAGGGCGTCACTCTGTCCAGCTGCCTTCTGAGGAATCGCATCATTTTGTGGTTGTACAGTAGCACACCTTTCACATCTGCCTCACCCTCGTGGGCTGCCATCATCTTTCTCTTTCTGATTCTGAGCACAACACATGGGTAAAGCCTCTTATTGTGCACAAGGCAGCGCAAGGATGCCAGAAGGGAAGCATTGGCATGTAGTGACTGGGCACTGGCAGATTCAAGATTGTGCACATGCATGCCAGCACGGACGATGGATGGTTTTGGACCTGGGTGGCTGCATTACACAACAACTGTTCCTGATGCGAAGAAGTCCCCCACATGTGCCCTATATAGCCTGTTCGTCTTTGAGTGTCCATCTCTCAATCTCGTCTCTACTCTCAATCTCAATAGCAGCATTCTTCAACTCTTGTTGTGTGTACAAAATCGTCACAGCTTACGGACAGCAAACGCAAAGAAGAACAGCTGCTTACTGCCGGCTTCTGGATTCTATCCAGCGCACAGACAAGGACAAGGCAGCAGAAACCTTTTGCTTGCATCAACCAGTGACCCACGGGGATCAATTGCCTCATTTTGGGCACCGGTTGAAGAGAAGCTAATGATTTCCCTAGGACGAGGCACCAACGTTTCATTCCCCACCCACTCAGAATTCCTTGCAGGAAAGATAGGGGAAACGTCTGCACGCGCACGTTATGTACGTTGTGTCTATTCCCCAACATAAGAGTATCCCGCTCAACACATCCAGGGCGCCTCCAAGCCCAGCCCACAGGCGATCCTGCCCGTCTCCAACTAACCTGCTAATGCGGCGCCCCTGTCCAGCTGGTTCGTGCTGCGCCGTTGTCGGTCCCCACGCCCCCCGCTGCTCAGGAATGACCGAACATGGGTCTCAAGCCTTCGTGCACAGCCCGTGTGCCCGGTGTGCCCGCTGCTCTCCCACGAAGGCGATCAAAACCGCGCCACCGGCGGTGAAGCGAACAAACAGCGGAATGACCGGACGCGGCCGCTCGCGTCGCGGGTGTTGCGGGTTGGCGTGGTGGCGCCCTCCTTTAAATCCCCGACTGGACATTCCCGCTGGTTCCCGAGCACATTCGCGTGGAACAGGTTCCGCCGGCCTGTAGCTGTCGGGGCAGGCGGGCATGCCATCAGCAATGGGCAGTTTCTGTCGCACCTCGTCATCATCACACTCTCTGGCATCGAGAATATATTGGTCCCTTTGTCTTTTTCATTGAAGATTCCTTCTTCTTTCGCTGACAAGGCCAACGTGGGTCAGTGGTTCAGGTTATCGAAATAAGTATGGAAGAGACAGAGCGACTAATTTCACGCCCGCGACAACAGTACACTGACGTGACGGCCAATGTACTGGACGGTATGCTGCCCGTCCCATCGCTTGTTAGTGCATCAGCGCTTGACTGGATGTGGAGCATACTAGTATTTCCCGCGTCCAACCACCGCCCCGCCGCTAAAATTCGCTAAATTCCTCCTTAGCCAACATCCGTTGTACATGTTGTTCCAGCTGTGCCTTTGCGGGCCAAAAAGAGAAGAAAAAAGGAGGAATAAGGCCAACAAATTCTGGTGTGTGTAAAGGTCGCGACGTGGAGGGACCGGAGGGGAGCGCGCTTCCTGCACAAGGCCTCAAGTTTTTGAAAACTACAGCCCAGGCGCCCGGTCGCAGGAAGCAGGGCCCTTTTCAGCCTCCCTTGGACGGCGAATCTGAGCAAGGTGGGCCCGGCGGTGGCGCGGTGCGTTTTGAAGACCGGCTGGGTCAGCGGATGGTCCCGCCGGAGGGCGGCGCCCGAAGGGGCCTCGGGGAAACCAGGGCGCCGAATCCCGATGCGCGAGGCTGCGCTCGATCGCGCGGCTCGGAGCCTATCGGGGAATCTTGTCGCGGGGTTTTGGCCTGTGCGATCGGGGCCTGATCCCCTTGCATGTTTTGAGGGGGTGTCAGTGCGCTCTGCGCGTGTGGCGACGCGCCAGGGGGAGATGCGAGGCTCTGCCGGTGGCGTTTGCGACGCCCTTCTGATTGGCGACGACCTGTTTCGAGTACACGCCTGCCGCGGGCGCTAGGGGCGGTCCGTTCACACATGTTGAATTCACACATTTTGAATTCCGCGTTGGCTTGAAGATGTCGAAGCGGAGCCCTTTCACCAGATTTGGTGGCGGCACGCGCGTGGTGGTGCCAACCACGCTGCTCTCTTTCAGCCGACTTTCCTATTTCGAAAGGACCCATTGAATGGTTAGATTGGTTGACAAAACTTGACTGATTGGAACAAATCTGAATGCTGTTATTGACGTCGAGAATTACACCCGTCAAGCTGGAATGAAAGGCACTGCGCACGTTTGCAGTGGAGTGCCGCAGCTGAAAAAGTCGCAGCGGAGGGGCCAGTGATACCATTCTGCACATTCAAATGAATGTGCAGTATGGAGGAGTCAGTCATAATATTCATCATGTTACTCCAGGTGGACTGTAGAGAATGTCAGTTCATGCTCATGTCATGAACTGCTCATCTAAGCCCCCTCGTGTGTAGAAGAATCGAAATTTACATCCAACTTTCAACCAGTTGGTTCATCTGTGGCCGATTGCACTTGTTGCTTCATCTATGCCTGCACCTCTTGGTGGACAGATGACTTCTCCATCACGCCTTTCGGGCATGATAATGTACCCTATGCTGCTGATTGGTATAAGCAAGTCATGTGCAGGGCATCTCTTGTTCACCAATAAAGTGGCTCTTGCATCTTGAACAAGGATTTCAATCATTTTTGATGGCAATATTTCAGAACAAACTTCACCCAAGCCACAGCAGCAAAGTAAGTTGCAACAGAGCGGTGAGGAGAAGCAGTTGCGTCCATTGTTACCACTTGCTTTGGTTTCTTTTCTTGTCATCATTTTCAGTTTCATTGTGCAATACAACACTTGACGTGTGTGCTTTAGAGACCAAACAAGTTGTGTTGTCTGCAGGCACTCACTGCTCAGATCTCTGTACCTTGACATCGATTTGGCTGATGTCTTCCATCCTTAGATTTCTTGGTCTTTGGCGACCCGCTTTGACCAGCTTTCAAAAATGCTTGTTGCCCTTGCACTTGTCAGCTGACATGGGACACTGCTGACAGAAGCAGAGTGTGTTTCTGAATTACCGTGTCCACGGTCCCCACTGCCTGCCTGGAAAATTGCCCATGAAATGGCAGCCACCATGCATGCATGCATCCGCTTTGAGCCATGCACATCAATCTCTACAAAGCTCGCAAAGCCTTCATTCCAACATAATTTTTTTTCTGCAAATTCTGTCCTTTATGAGCTAGTTTTCACAATAGGGTCCAATTCTCACAACGCTTACACTTAAATTCATCGAAGCTCCTTTTAACAACGAGGCTGCTTGATGCAGGAATGACTCATTGCATGTGCTCATTTTGGTTTCAGGTTTGCTCCCTCAGCGCTAGATAGTTTTCGCGGCCTCCTCACAATTCATCCTGGAGGCTGCGCAGAAAAGCTTGACCAGTGAATGGAGTATGGCCGGGGGGATGTTGAGGGCATAGACATCTGATGCCCCAGCAGTTGCCTCCGGCACAGCACCTTGCAAATGGCTTCACCACTGGGTCTTGCGGGAGAAAGCACATGGAGGTATGAATGTGAGACGAGAGGCTGGAGCCACTTACACCCACACTTGCTGGACATGGTGCAAGAGCTGCTAGAGGATACGTATCTCCTCGAGGCAGACTTCAAGAGCGAATTGTACTGGGAGGATCAGTCACGGATAAGCATGCTGAAGATCATGCGGTGTGTCAATCGGCACTGGTGCGTCTGGGCGACAATGGCCACACAGTCGCTGCGGCCACTCATCACAATCTCGAGCGTAAAGGCGCGGTTGGATGTGATTGCGACAAAGTTCACAAACCTGACGAGTCTGAGCCTGGGGCGCTGTTGGTACGACCCCATTGACTCACTGCTGGAGTGGACACAACTTCTGGCGAGGCTGCCACGCTTGACCCACGTGGACATGGCCGGCAGCGACATCAGCGATGCTGGGCTGCTCAGCTTGCCTGCCCTGCCGGCCCTTCGCAAACTGGACCTGGGCATGTGTGAGAACATCGGAGGGGAGGCGCTGCGGCATCTTACAGCCCTCACGAGCCTCAGCCTCAGGGGCACCTGGTGGGATGGCATGCTGCAGCAGGTGAAGCACTTGAGCCGTTTGGTGGAAGTTGATTTGGCTGGATGTGACAGCATAACGGATGGGACCCTGGTGGCTTTGAGTGGCCTCCAGGCCCTGTCAAGCCTTTCCCTGGATGAGTGCGACGGCATCACAGATGATGTGTTCTCTTCATTGGCTCTGCTGTCCAGTCTAACACACGTCAGCCTCAAGTTTTGTCCGATCTCGAACCTGGGCCTGGGTCAATTGGTGAACTTGAGCTCGTTGACTAGTGTTGATGTGTCTGGGTGCTCAGAAATCACCATGGATGGCTTGAGGGAGTGCAGAGCTGCCCTCCCGGACTTGGACATTGTGGCCATTAACACTCTCGAAATTGTTTGTCCTTGACCATGGCGATCAGCAACTTGGCAACCCGTGATTTCTCTGACCTGCCTCTTTCTAGCCAGAATTTGTTCGACATGTGATTGTACGGCTGTGATTTTGGAGTTGTAGATGGCACAGGTGCAGCAGCGATCAATCCAAGACGAGGCTTATGCACTTCGATTGTTGTTGTTATGGCCTGGAAATTCCATGTCGATATTGGATGGATTTGTGCGAACTTGTGCACCCATATTAAAGAAATGGCCATAGTTGCGGAACAGTGCATATAAATGGACTGCAGTGTCAGTTGTGAGACCGTGCATTCTTTTCCATATGCACCTTCAGGGAGACGGGAAGATACGTTTTCCTTCCAGAAACGATGAATGCAAGCTCATCGCACATCGACTGCCCTCCTCATGCCACCATAATTAAGTGGTCAAGAAGTGTGCAGCATATTACCAATAACTGTCCAATGATCCTCGGTGTAAGCAGATGAACACGGCCTGCTGGCAGTTGGATTGGGCAAATTTGCCAACTTGCTTCAGTATGAACAACTATTGGCTGTTGGCTGATTTTTCGGCTCATTAATGAGTCGAATCAGTCGAATATTCGACTATTCCGTGCAGCTTCAGAATAAGGCTACTCTCTGAATCCATCGTGTGTTCTTGCTTTAAAGCCTTCAAGGATTGTGCATACCACAGCAGAGATGGCAATCGCCAATTTATGCATGTGAAATCCAGCTGCTTTAATGATTGAATAAATCCATGCAGAATTGTATTCGAACTTCATACTGCGAAAGGTCGATCTTGTTTGGTATTTGTGCCCAGTTGTGTCATTTCCATATACATACCTGTACTTCCTATCATAGCGCCCCTTCGGTGGCGCTCAGCCCCCAAACAGTGCCTTTCTTGAGCTTGGCACAATACCTTTATGTGTTATCATCTCAAAAGTGCTGTGGGAACTCAAATCAGTGCATTGAAGACTCGTAGCATGCTTAACGGAGGTGTTTTGTCCGCATGTCGAGAGCGACAGGTTGTCCTTACTTTACAAACTTTACAGCACAAACTGCGCAGACTGGACAGCTGCGGATTATGCATGAGCAATGGCATGGAATGGTGTATGATGGCGTCAATTCTGTCAACGTTTGCAACATGGTGTTCCACGTCATTCACGTTCGTCACCGAATTCAGGTTGATATTGGGCGGTGGAAATTCGACAAAATGATTTGAGATTGCTGTCCTTCGGGTTTGCCATGACTGATGGGGCTTTACCACCTTTTGCTAGTATGGGTTCTTGCAGTCCGCAGCACATGGGCTGGGAGAGAGGCAGCACGCAACACGTATCAGAAACAAATGTGCCCACGATGCAGCGCTCTACATTTGCCGTACGCCAATGGCACTAATAACCATATGGCTGCTCTAGAGCATTGGTGGAATTAAGTGGAACTCATGCGAGAGAATTTTGCTCTGAGATCTAGAGTCAATTTGTCTTTCAATAGTTCCCGTTAATTCGACCAATGACCGCATTGGTGGACTTGAGCGCACCTTGACAGTCCCCCATACTGTCACTGCATCATGTTCCACTTACAAAGCGGAAAACACGGTATGCCATACATCCATGCACCACAGCTGTACGAGAACGTTGCGGGGACATTGATGGCAATCTCCTAGGCCACATTCAAGTGAATGTGCTGCTGAAATTCAGCAGTAGCGCAAATTTCGCATTTTATTGACAGTACTAGCTCTATTAAAACCGTCGTGTCCGATCTCAAATTTGCACTAGCGGAAGTCAAAATGACTAATATAATTGTCAGGGAACCTAACCTTTCGCACACGCCCGCACACGGTTGCACCCAGGCACAGGAAGCAAAGCCGTGACAATAACGATCGCTGCAATGATGCTCACTTCCTATCCCCACCGCCCCCTTGTACATTCACCATAAACACGGACTTATTGAATTTTCATATGGTACGGATTCCATACCATCCTTGCCCACCAACTTCGTGGCAGCGACCATGCCATTGAGCAACCTGTCATCCTCGACCTTCAAGAGCGTCGGGGAGCCACGTGCCCGCCTCCTGCACATGTTTGAGCTGGAGTGAAACGTAGACCATGGCCAGCATTCCTTCCCTATTTGGCAGCGGCTTTTCTAAACTTGGCGGTGATCGAGCAGCACGGCTCCTCCCTGGGAGCTGGGCCAGCTCTGCAAATGCTGGCCAGGTGACTACACCGGTGTTCATCTCCGTACATCTCGGTGCGTGTCCCAGAGGAGGTTTTGCACTTTGTGTCGGTGGCTCTGACATCGGTGGGGCCTTGCAGCCCAATCAGCGGCCTCCTGTGTGTTGGCGGTTGTCTGCAAGTCGCTCCTCTGTTGATACACTACCGAAGATTGAAGATGGATGGACCTGATGCTGTTCAGAATATAACGCAGGCCAAAAGAAAGTGGAAAATGGGAACAAGATGTCGCCCGCAGGCGCCCCCATGGACTGATAGGGTGGTGACCTGGGCTGTTGGTGCCCCAATTTGTGTTGCAGGCGGTTTTGAGGCTGAAATTTCTGCTCACTGCCATCCCCCAAAACCGAGCAGTACATACAACGTGTGGATCACATGTCATGCAGCGCTCTTATTTAACTGCGCCTACTTCTTAAATAAGAGCGCGTAGATTCGCACAATGAAACTTCTTTGTCGCAATAGTACATCAGTACTTGTGCTGGTGTAATGGCAGCGAGAGAAATTGCATGTGATATTGCATTTACCGCAGTGGTGGGCAACGTCAATTCCAGAAACAAGTTGCCTAGCGATCCCTCAACCAAATGGTAGACTTGCACAGATTGAAAACCATATATGGTAATGATCAAGGCCGATTGCATTCCATGCTGTATAGCATGGAATGCAGTCGGTCCTGATCATTGACATCCTATTCAGACACGCCGGCCATAGATGATCCACCATTGGCGATGTTGGTTTGTCAATGCCCCCATCAGCAAAAACGCGAGCTCTAGGCATTCCGCCCACTGCAATTTCTGATGGAGATGTTCGATTTCCACCCTAGGGATGTACAGCGCCCAAATCACTTTGGGCTCCAACGGATTTTCCCCCGTCAACACAAGGCCCAGATTCATGTTTACGAATATCTAGAGGAGATACCTAAGCCTCAAAACTGTCTGCAGAAAACACGAAACAACAACTGCAGAGAACGTCGGAGTGAAGGCAAACCCAGGACACCGATGTGAAGCTGGTTCCTTATCCAGAGCACATTGACATTTGGAGTGCAGCCCTGCAGAATTTAAAGCATATCCTTGCTCCTTCGTTATTATGCACAGCTTAATCCGTCGTGGCCTATCATATCTGCAACCAGGCCTGGTTTTTACGCCATAAAAACTGATCGTATTTACGTTTTTACAGGTAGAAATGCGTAAAAATGCGTAAGTACAACGCAAAACTGCCCAGTTGCATAAGCGCAGTACATACAGATTTAGGAGGCCGGAGAGTGGCAGCCAGACGCACTGGCGGGGGCAGAAAACGAGTTTTTGTTAAACAACATTATCGCCCTTGCCATGAGCGAGGTGGACATTGCGTTGGGGGTGCTGGAGATGGCGGAGGACTGATCATTGTACGCAACTTTTATCGTGTAACCTGGATATCCCAGGGAGCCGCAAAAACGTAAAAATTGCCGTGAAAATAGGCCCTTTTGCAAATTTACGTTTTTACGCGTAAAAACATTAAAGTAAAAACGTAAACGTAAACGTAAAACCAAGCCTGCCTGCAACATATGGTATCGCGCAGGCCTCACATTCTTTTGTCGGTGTGTGGAACTACACGGTGCATCGAAGAGGTCCAGTGGCCCAGTGGCATAGTTCACACTTGCCGGCGCACACACCAACAAGATCAACACCGAATTATACTCGGCCGTTCATGGAAAATTTTAGCTTTTTCCTCCGCCTTTTGTGGAAATTGAGCCTTCTGGGGACCGTGAACATAATACACCAAACTACATTTTCCCACGCTAAGCTACACCACCCTCCCTAAACTACACTAAGCTGCACTTAGTCCTATATTGCAATTTCCTCCCTAAGCTACACCAAAGTACACTCAGTCCTAACTTGCCACACTTTCTTCCCCTGCGCCCCATCCCAAGCCCGCCCGTTTTGTGGGGGAGCTCCTCTGTTTATCTTTTGGTGTAATACATTGGAAATCCAGAAAAAGGAAAAAAGATCCCAAGCCCGCCAGCTACGCGTCCTCTGCATCAACACGCCGATTCATTTCTGTCACAGTCGCCCCACTTCTCCCCAACAGCCGCGCCGACCGGCCCCCCCACCCCCCACCCCTCTCGCCATGGCCTGCCGGTCGGAGGCCTTCGAGGTCGTGTCCACGCTGGGCAAGGGCACCTACGGCGCGTGCTACAAAGTTCGGCGGCGATGCGACGGGCGGATCTTCGTGGTCAAGGTGGTGTCCCTGGACGGCCTGAGCGACAGGGACCGCGGGGAGACGCTCAACGAGGCGCGGTTGATGGAGAACCTGCGGCACCCCAACGTGGTGGAGTACACCGAGAGCTGGTGCGAGGCGGAGTGCCTGTACATCGTGATGGAGTACTGCACAGGGGGGGATCTGGGGCGCGTGCTGCGGGAGCGGGGCGGGCGGGTGGGCGAGGAGGAGATCTGGGGGTACCTCGCCGACGTGGCGGAGGGCCTGAGGTACCTGCACAGCCGGCGGATCCTCCACAGGTGAGGATCCACCCCGCATCGATCCCCTTGCCTTGATCCGCGCGGATTTCTGATTGATTGAGAATTGGCTTTGGGTCGGTTCGCCTGGGGCGGAACGCGGCGCGAACCGTCGGGGCGCCGGGGGCATCAGCGCGGCCCGGGTCTCCGCCGGAAAGGCTAGCTCGATCGATGCGGAAGGGGAAGGGGAGGGCAGGTTTTCGCCGTGATCCGTTGTGGCCCTCCGCTCGGGTCGGCGACCGACCGCCGCCCGGTCGCGACCCCTCGCCAGCTCCACGGAAAATTGCCCCTTTCGCACAGCTGCGCGGCTCCTCGACATCCGATCATCATCAACAGCAACAACCCAGACAACAGCAGCAGCAGCAACAACAAAAGCGCCGGCCCTCCGTCCATCCGCCCTCGAGTTGGCTGGCGGCGAGCCCAGCGAGCGTCCGCGCCCCGCGGCGGGTCCCCTGACGCGCCCCCCTCCACGGCCGCTGCAGCGCCTTTCTCTGCGTTTGCTGTGCCTTCAGGGATGTAAAACCCAGCAACGTGTTCCTCCAGGGGGACCGCGCGGTGGTGGGCGACCTCGGCCTGGGCCGCAGGCTGGGCCCCGACTCCGCGCTGGCGCGCAGCCAGGTGGGCACGCCGCTGTACTTCTCGCCCGAGCTGTGCCAGGAGCAGCCCTACGACCACAAGTCGGACGTCTGGGCGTTCGGGTGAGGTGTTGGGCGTCGCGTGGACGAGCCTGAGCATTATAGATCTAAACAGCTATATTTCGTCCTGAAATCGTCAAACAAACTAGTAAACAAAAATTGAATGGAAATATGCTTAAAAATAGCGAAATATAGGCACATTTGGCCTTTCCTTTCACGCTGTTTTGTGACAATCCACCAGAGGGGCGGACCTCGCAGCTGTCGCCGCCTCCTGCTGCCCAAACGCTGCCCGTTTCTCCCGGCTTTGATCTGTACCCACATCCTGTCACTGGCAAGTCATTATAGTTGGCAGAGTCGGGCACCGCCAGCTCACCGCCGGCCAAACGGGGATCAATTGCCCAATACCATTCACGGCGCATTCAGTGGACTGTAGCGAACATGTTCTTGTGGCTCAGTGTTGCCATCGGTTCGCTGCTCACAGGTGCCTGCTATACGAGCTCACCGCCGGGGTCCCTCCCTTCAGCGCCAGCAACCAGATCGCCCTGGCCAGAAAAATAGTCTCCGGGCCCACCCCCCGCCTCATCCCGGGGTACTCCTCCCACCTTCAGTCCCTCATCGAGGCCATGCTGGACAAATCACCCGTGCGGCGGCCGTCGCTCACCCAAATCCTCGTGCACCCTTCGGTGGCCGCCAGGGTGGACGCCATACGGTCGCAGAGAGAGGCGAAGAGGGCCAAGGCTAAGGTCGCATGAGCGTGCATATGTGCTTTCAAACTGTTGTCACAAGCTTCTAGTCGCGTTTCAGAGACAAACCGCTCTACCTCGTCGGACCTCGTCCTGAGTGAACAGATTTGCCGTATAAGAACAGAATGACCAGCAGAGTGAGATAGTTAGAAATTAACAGTATTTCGTTGTATCGGTACTTGGGGGTAATTCAGCTGTTCAGATTTGCTGTATAATTTGCTGTATAAGAATAGCAGGGCGCTGTGAGGCCCAAAATGCTAGCCGCACTGTGATGACTGCAGTTTATTTGGGAAGAGGAGTTCGGCGCACTAGAATCTCGAGAACAGTCGTGGGCTTTGCGTCTACTTTTGCGTTTCTACGTTTGCGTTGTTTTACGTTTATATTTTTATGTTTATGCTTTTTGCGTTTTGGTTTTTGCCTTTACATTTTACGCGAAAAACGTAAATTTGCGAGAGGGGGTATTTTTGCGGCCACTTTTACATTTTTGCGGCTCGCTGGGACAGCCAGGTTGCGTACAATGATCAGTCCTCCGCCATCTCCAGCACCCGCAACACAGTGACCAACTCGCCCTCGGCAAGGGTAACGACGGCATGGAACAAAAGTTCGTTTTCTACCCGTTCCAGCTCGTCTGACTGCCACTCCCCAGATTCCCAAGTCTGTATGTACTGTCCTTATGTACACGGGACTGTACTTATATTGTACTTCAAGTAAATCATTGTTACGCGTTTTCACGACTAAAAACATAAAAGCTATTTTCGCGATAAAAACTGTAAAAACCGTTATTGACGATAGAATACCTAAGAACTAATTTTACCCTTGAAAACGTCAATACGTCCAGTTTTTATGGCGTAAATACCAACCCTGATCGAGAAACTGTGGCGTAGGTCGATTGAATATAAGAGCAATTCCGACACACGTTTGGTGTAATTCATTTCCTTTCACGGAGTATTGACACCTGGAAATCTTGTGTATCTGTCCGGTTCAATGACAAATCCGTACAGGACCGCCATTTTGCGCCTCATTCGCAGAATGGCGCCAACATAGATTACCACAGAGGTCGCGGGCGTGCACGAGTTTGATGGGACTACACTTAACATTATAAATATGTACATTCGCACAGTACAACGGTCTCTGACTGTACGGGCTCTGACGTGTAGCCATTGTGCAACTGTTAATTTTACACCAGCACTAACAATTGCACGTACAGACGACGATTTGCGAGTAACCTGTGCGCAAGGCACCCCTGGCTCCATGCCCATAAACTCCGGGCCTCCGCAAACAAGGGCCAAGTAAATAAATTTTTAAAAATCCGTAGGTGGCGGAAATGGAGAAGAAATTATGGGACGATCTGGAGAAGTGCAAAGCGGATGCGCAGGCGGAGATTGCGGCCTGGCGGGAGGAAATTTCCGCCGAATATGTGGCCAAGGTGGCGGATCTGAAGAAGACCATGGTTCCCATTGAGGAGCTCCAGGCGGCAGAATTGAGGCTGACGGAGCTCCAAGGTGTAGTAACTGAAGGATTTCGATAGCGTCAGCCCAAATTACCAATCCCTGTCGTCGCAGATGCAGGCAGGTCACCTGAGGCGGCAGTGGATGTAATTAAATGCGCAATAGGCCATGTTGTTTGGGCGAAGCATAATAAAGAAATGGACCAACAGATTGACAGACAGTAGAAAATTTGCATTCAACGTCTGATGCGTTGAAGGAACAGTCGACGAGGTGGCCCTTCAGGCGACCAGTGCAAGTTCTTGGCTGTTGCCCATACTCAGTTTCCTTTGCTGAACGTGAGCAAGCGTGCTCTGCGCATGTTTAAAAACCCACCAGACATGGTAGCGCAGAGTTTCCATTCTCGGCCACGATAATGAGGCACTTCAGTGGAAATTCGCCATGCACCCAAGCCTTTCTCGAAATCCCGATTCTGATGGATTTGTCGTGGCTTCTTCATGCTCTGTCCGCTGACGAGATGCGCATGTTTGCATAAAATGTAAACGGCAGTGATTAGCGCATCAGCGTGAACTTAAAGCAGGCGACCTTCTGCTCCGTACGAGCAACAAGTTATCTTGGCAAGTGCTGGGCTGGAGATATCGTGTCAGCGGCTGATATCTCACGACAACCTGCGCTTAAGCTTCGTTGTGAAGTTATTGATTTCTTATTGCAGATGAGAAGTGCATTAGCTACATGAACTCAGCTTTTGAATGTTTCAGATGACTTGCGACGCAAAAGCCGTTGCAGAGTTGCTGACGTACGGCTTGCAGGATAGTCCATTCTTCGAAGATTGAGTTTGAAAATTGACGTTGGACCGAAATTGCGCATGTTCGAAATTGATCTGTGCTCTTCAGGCGAATGCGAGAAGCTCCGTCATAGATCTGTGTCCTATGAGGCAGAAATAATGGCTCTGAGGAACGCCGTCGCCGCGTCAGAGGAAAACTGCGCCCAAAAATGCGAGGATGTGCTTGAGTTGCAGAGGCAGCTGCAAATCCAGCAGGGGCATTTTCAGAAGCTCCAATGGGAGCTTCGAGACGCTTCGGTAAGAATCTCACGGCCATGATTGATGGAATTCGAAAGAATGTTCACCTCCAGATCCTTTTAGTGCCTTCACAATAGAACTTGTTGGCAAAACGTTGATCTTGAGTCAACAGAAACCCTCAATTCACCTTTTATGTCTCAAGAGTTTTTGAGTCCTCAGCATTGCCGCAATTGAATGCAGTGCCCCTTAGAAGAGCGTGCGCCCCCATGTTGAGCTCGACGATGCCGCTCGTGGTTCTTGGAATGGGCACCTTCATTTACATCGTGCCTGTTGAGCAATCGCGGCAGCGGGCTTGTTCAAAGTTGACGTGAGCAACAGCCTTGCCAACGTGCAACTAGAGACATGTTCTCAAGCAGTCCGTGCTGCTCATTGCTGCTCATTTTCCGTGCTGCACGCACACTCCAGCCTCTGAACGTGCATATACTCGCGAAGACAGAGGAGCATGTGCACTATACTCGCAGTATCGCAATATTTTTGGGACTTTTTTTGTTTGAGGTTTTCATCTCAAACACCCATCACAAGGCTGGCCTCGACTATCGGCAGATGTTTGAGGCTGACAGACCTCCAGCAGATACGGACACCATGGAGTCGTCGGAATCAGTCGGCAACTTCGCCTTTGGTAGGGCGAAGTCCGTGCTTCCGTCAGCGGCCACCGGCAAGTGCAGCGGGTCGATGTTCCAAAACACGCCGGGCGCGCGAGGCAAAGCAGATCTGCCGCACGCTGGCCGCGACGCCGCCGCCGCCTCTCAATCCTGCTCCCCGGCTCCGGCGGGCGCGGACGGCTCCGCCTTTTGGAACTGGCTCACGCCTCCCCACCAATCCCCCGACGACCAATGCGACGGGCAGCACGACCACCAAGCCCAGCCTTCCGTGGAACCCGCAAGGGCCGCCCGACCCATCGAGAACTGCCACGGAGGATCCACGGATCGCTCGTACGCCCTGGTCGATGGAGGTTTGGCAGCGTCTTCAAAGAACGCGGCACCAGATTCTGCAAATCTCTCCCGATCGGGAGACAGCAGCTCGAGCTGGGCTGGTGCGCCGGCGGAGGAGGCGGGGCCGCCCACGCAGCTCGCGGGTCGTGGGCGAGATCTGGGCGGCCACCGCGATCCGCTTCCCCTGTCGGACGCCGCCCAATCCGTTGGAGACTGCAGCGACATGACCATGGAGGCCTGCGCGTCGCGGGGCAGCAGCCTCAGCGGCCGCCAGCAGCCTCCCTCTCGGCAGCTGTTATTCGCTCAGGGTGAGGAAGGCATGAAGTTGGGGAGAATGGACGGCAAAGCGAATGGAAGGCTCGACTTGAGCTGCAGAAGCGGTGAGAAATCCGCTGGGGAGGCGTCGTCTCCGCCGGACCCCCCGCATCATGACGGCTCATGGGCGGCGGCGTTCGACTCGAGAAATTGCACGACCGGTCGGGAGGAGGGAAGGCCGAAACGGCGGGCCTGCGACGAGAACGGCGGGCCTCAGGGTTTCAGCTTCGCTTCAGCCCCTGCGACGCCGGCAAGGGACGGCGCAGTGGACTCGGCGCACCACAGACAGGTTTGATCACCTGCGTTGCCTGGAGCGGGCGTTTGGGCATCGATTGCGTTGGGCGATTCTGGGCGGCATTTCTGCAGCCGGTTGCAGCGCGGTGTCCTTTGCAGATGTTCGTACCACTAGGAAAACAATGGCCAAATAACACTTTTTGGGAACACGTATGTATGCATTTCATCAGTGTTCTGCATGCTGAAAACACGAAAATAACCCAAACCTGTAAACTTTGTACATATATGAACACGTGCAATTTTGCCCTTTTTGCCCTAGTGTATGGTACCGGCAAGCGACATGAGAAATTCATGCTCAGTGAGTGAATGAACATCCTTACAAGCAACTTGAAAAAATCGACACATTGGCCATGTCACGTGCCTCTGCTGAACTCAAAGTGTCAAACAGCATCCCCTTGCTGGCGGTCTACACTGCCCCCACAGTGATACCTCACAGTAATAATAGACGATGGTCGGCAACATCACACTGTTCACGCGAAAGGTAAACATGTTGCCGTTGGACCAAGGTGGATCGAGCATATATCGTCAAGCCTGAATTCGAGTGCCCTTGGAAGCTCCATCTGCGGCACTAAGGCTGAGAAATCACAGGTTGCAACGGTGTCAGAAAGTGCTACAATTCCACATATAGGATGAGGAGCCATATTGCCATAAATCACACATGCCACAGCCATGACGCAGCCGTCGTTTGCATGCAGGGCATGCGGTCTATCGAGCAGATATGGAAAATACATATTTCTAGATCTAGAAACAGAAAATAAACATTGTGAATGCTTATACGCGCATAGTCCGTATTTTACAAATTTGGATTTTTGCTTTAGCAACGACAATGACCATCCAATATTCAACGACCAACGCATTTCGCGATATGCCCACGCTCACTGCCAACAGGTGGCCACGCCCCAGCTTGCCTTGGCGAAAATCGTCGCCTGCGAAACGGTACACAAAGGCCTCGAGGCGCGTGCCCACAGCCCGCTGCCGCCCTGGAAACAGCCGCCCCGGGCGCAGCCCGACGGTGCCCTCTCTAGCAGCGGCCCACGGCAGCAGGGCAAAGACTTATCCGCCAGCCGCAGGAGCAGCCACCAGGCCCGCAACCCAAGGGCGGTCAAGAAGATGAAGGGGCCCCAGGGACCGCCGAGGGCCGGCCAGGAGCCAGTCAGGGTGCCCAGCGCTCCGCCAACTGAGGCATGGGGCTGTGGAGAGCAGCGGGCGGGGCACAAGTCGCAGGTGGTCACGCCCGGAGATCTGGGCCTCGCGTGGAGAAAGGTGCGTTGCCAGACGTCTTCTCGTCTGTGGCGACGCAATTGTGTGGTGCGGTAAGCACCGCACAACGCCCGATAGCACTAATTCACAACAGAAGCATTTCTTAAACTGCCTGTAGGGGATGCGCTGTGAGGCGAGCGTGGCCAATGCTGTTTTGGGAAACGGACAGCCGTATTCTGCAGATGATAAGTTCTCGATAATTAGCATCGTCATCATCATTTTACAGAACAAGGTAGTGAAGTAGCAGACGCGGTCGATGTCACGCATCCAATTCCATTCTGGACGAAGATTACACTGCCAGTACACGCTCTTCATCAATCTAACATTATTTGAATGGGAAGAATGATATGTGCGTGGCATTGCGGGAATCGTCGTTATCGAATGAATTGAGAGATATCAAATATATCAATTAAAAAAATTAGGAAAAATTTCGCCAGTGATTCAAATAGCAATCATGAGGCTGCGGCTGTTGCGCCTCTCCAGGGCCGTGGTTCGAATGGCAGCGATCCGCGCGCGGTGCCCGCGGACGCCCCCCTTCTCCAGCTGCTGCGATGGAGGAGGGGAGGCAGCGGCGCAACGGGCCCAGGAAGCGTTCGTTGTAAGGCGACCTTTCAACATGCGGTGTGGGGAAGCAGGGAGCGCTACGCTCTGGCGCAGGGGGCCGGACGCCGCCTCGGGGTTCTGTTCAGGACCAGCGGCAGACCTTGCAGCGCGCCCTCCCTGAACAACATGTGGGGCAGGACTGGCGCGGGAGAGGCGTTCTTCAAGATGGTGCTGGGAGAGGCGGTGGCCCTGGAGGCCGCCCCGCACTCCGTGGGTGTAGCGCGCTGCGATTGCACGAATTTGGGTGATTTGGATGTTGTTGGAACCGCTTGTGCCCTTTTGCCTTACATATGAATTTCATATTATGAAATCTTCAGGCGGTCAGTCATTGGCCAAAGCACAGACCCACGTGGAGGTGGGTGGAACGTGGGTGCGGGACGCACTGGTGCAAAATTCTCTATCACGCCGTGCCACTACATGGTTCTAGATGCTAAGATGCACAGCTTAGGCTTCTAGCCACAAATTGGTAATTTTAATGCGTTTCCACAGTAATGTCAAAGACACAGTTGAGATCACGGAATTTGGCCATATTTTGGCAAGCGTTTTTCTAGTACAATATTGCTACGTCTAGGGATACACTCTGCCGTGGTGAATCAAGACTGTTAAGAGTTCAGCGTTGTATGATTGTCCCAAATGAGCCATTTATTCGCAATGGACGGCAAGTCACTTTTCATTTGCTGATTGTTTCAATGTGTGACTAATTGTACTCTTGCATTATGAGTAGAACGCTTTCAAGAGACTGCAGGCTGGGGTGGACATTCTAATATTTTGTTCGCGGGGGCATTAAGTCCCGAAAAATGCGCAATGGGAAATGCCTAAACGGTGCCTGTCAGTATTGGGTTCCTGTGAGTGATTCAGTTGCACCCCTCTTAGGAAAGACGCTATGCCGATTTTGTTATGCTTAGAGTCAATTTGAGGTTAAGCTCAGAACCCCTCCCCCCCCCACCCCCCCACCCCCCCACCCCTTTCTTGGAGGCATTGTCGGGTGTTGAATATCGGGTGCCTAGGTCTTGGGTGTATGGACAGGTCATTGGAGTCCTTACATTACACTTGGCATTCCGCACATTCTCTACCTTCCATACGTGCCCCCCGAGTGCATGTTCTTCTTGCCTGTGACCTGCTTGTGTTGTGTGCTCATCTTTGCTTCGGAAACTCTATATCATCGATTCATAGTATCCATACTATGAATCGATGAATCCATACTATGAATCTGTTCCATGGAACAGAGCCTCATATACACTTGCCTAGGATGGGGTGCCCTTTGTATGACATGTTTCTCTCTATCTTTTATAACAAATCTTAGCCCCCACCCACCCACCTACCCACCTACTCATCCCCTTCCTTAGCGTCAACCCTTATGTCGAAGCCAGGGTGGCTCAACATCGTTACATAGTTGTGTGGTGCCAATTTATTATGTTGTGAAGAAAGAAAAACTGTCAAAAATGCGGCAATTTTAGTGGGCTAAAAGGTGAGATGCCAAATGCCATAGCAGATGATGGGGGGCAGCTGCGAAGGCCGCCAATCAAGATTTGTGAGGGCTTTTGTGAAGGCTGAACGCCAAAGGGAACTCTTGAGATTAATCATACGTTTATTGCCATTTCCCGACAGATTTTTGGGCATCTTCCAAGCTTATGTCGATTTTGTTGCAATTGCAAAATCTCTTATAAGAGATTGGGCTAATTAGCGCCACAAGTCTGGACCATCCCCTCTTAGCGTCAAATTGAAGCTGAGCGTAACAATTTCTAAGTAGTATTCTCCTTCTGCCTATAGACGTAGGAGAGTTGTCGCACAGATACGCATCGTATAGGATACACTTCCAAAATGGATTCAAACTGTTTGCTGTAAATTTGAATACAATCCAGTTTGGCGCAGGACTCTTCACAGCGGCGACAAATCTGGTTCTTTGTGGAAGCCTCCAGCGGCGCTCGCGGTCACCAGGACCCCGTGGATGGGGACATCATCGAGGTGATGATTGAGTTTGATAGCCCAGGGCGCATATTGGAGCTGCTCATCTTAAGGTTTGATGAAGTCTTGGTTGGCATAGCGCAGTCTTGGCAGGAGGCGAGAAAAGCTGGACAGGCATGCACAGGTGAGCCATCAGCCAATCAATCAGCAATGAATGAATCGACCATTCAAATAACAAGTAATTCAGTCAAAAAGAAGCAAGCTTCCATGCAAAAAGGAGGCAAGCTTGCATCTTTGTTTGTTTGCAGAATACAATCCCATGTTTAAATCGTCAAGTGCAGACAGAAGGGAAATTGATAATGCCCCGGCCCGATGTTAGATCCTCAGAGGACGCCCACCCAGAAATTCTGCTGGATTGTCCCACAGTCAAAGCATCGACAACTACGAAACAACTGCTAACAGGGATCGCAGCAAAAGCGCAATGTGAAAGGTGCAGCATATATGCAATGTGCCAAGATTTCCTTTCAAGCGTCGACGGGGGTTGTACTGTCCACGATCCAGGAGCGACGTCTGCACATGGGCACCCCAGCGGGAAGAAGGGCCTCAGGAGAGACGGCAGGAGCGCCAAGGGCGCCTCAAGGCAGCAGGCTGCAAATTCGAGGACGGGGCACGCCACCAGGACCTCTCGACCAGCCTCGAGCAACAAAATTTGGAGAGAACTCAAGCGCCACGCGCACCCGGGAACGGATGACTCGGGGCGGCCAACGGGAGCGCACGCAGACGCCACCCAATCAGGCGTCCACAGAGGGCCTGCAGAAACTCGCCCACCAGCAGCTTCAACCGCATCAGATCATACCAATGCCGACGATGCGATTGATCTGCCTTCCACTCGTGACCCTCATGGGCTCTCCCCATCGAACCGTTCGACGCCCCTCGACAGCGCAGACGGGAATGCTAGCGCCAGCGAAAACGGGGCGGCGGGGACCGCGAGCGCTGCCGCTCCCACCTGGCCCCCCTCCGTGGATCAAGTCCACAAAGTACTCCGCCAGGTGCACCCAAACCCGGAGCCCCATGACCCAGAGGCTGCCGATCTCGCCAACACAGGCACGGACCTAAAAGAGCGCGAGCCTGGCGCCGCGAACGGACGGGATAGAGGGGAGGCGTGGGCGGGGCGCCGGGAGGACGGGCCGGTGGGGCGCGAGCGCCGCAGGACTTCCGTGATAATGGACAGGATATCGCGGCGGCTGGAGACGGTGCAGCAGACGATAACCAAGGCCGGGATGGAGCTGGAGGAGGCACAGCCCGGCGGGACGCAAGCCGCTCGAGGCGCCGGCATGGGCGGGGAAACGGCGAGCGCTCCGGCTGGGCTGGAAGTGAAGGCAGTCGGCCGTCCGCGCCCATCAGAGGAGGATCACCAGACGCTCGAAATGGGGGATTCCGGCGGCACGGGCGGTCCCTCCACGCCCCCCGGCCCCAGGGCCCGGCCGGTGGCCGCTGCCCCGTGGTCGGCGGGCCGGGCGTCCAGCCGCGTGGACGCGGAGATGCTGCAGCTGCAGGCGCAGCACCTCCAGCGCCAGCTGAGAGCGGCGTGCCACATGCTGAGCTCCCCCCTCCGGCTGGACAGGAAGATGGACGAGGGGCCGCGGCAGCGCGGGGGTGGGCCGCGGTTCGGGACGCCACTCACGGACGTGGTCGGCCTCGGGGCCCTTCGGGCCCGGGGTCCCGCCGCTGCGCGCCACGCCCTGGCCGCCCACCAGCGCTTCCTCATGCGCATGGCGGAGGCCGACAGGTGCGCGTCGTGACGGGGCGGCCGACGTGGGTAGTCGGCGTGAGACTGTTGCAAGGCGGAAGGACGGGGCGCCACCCCACGTTTGCTCCACCTTTGGGGATGCTCAGCGGGAGCCCCCATACAAAAGGAGAGAGGGAGGCGAGGGCTGGGTGGTGGGAGCCGGGTGGGTGTGGAATGGTTGGGCTTGCTTTGCTGGGATGCGTGCCGCTGGGTGCGGCCTCTGGCGGCGCGGAGGCGCGGATGGAAAGCTGTGATGCGGAAGGTTGGGTCCGTCGTGCGCTGTGCGACGGGGGTCCGAGCGGGATTGGGTCGAATCATCGGACACGGTGTAGAATTCGCGGACTCGCTGACGGGTTGCCTGGGTTTCGAACGGAGCGCAGCACGCGGCCCAAATTGTATTCCAGTTTACGGGATCCTCCCTGTTGTACACAGATTTAGGTGGCTGTGCTGGCAAGTGCTCATACTAAGCCTGTTTAGTAACGTGCACTGAAAGGAAGTACTGCGAAGAATATCTTTTTCAGTGTGTTCATTTCCTTCCGCGTGATTTTCTGTGTGCGGTGCCATGCGATGAAGCACAGTGTGCTGCGGAAAAAGTCTAGCAGTTGTTACGACAGTAATCTCTAATGCAGCCTTGCGTCGGCGTGGTTGGAACCATATGCACCACAAGGATCCCTCCGATGTCACTGTTTGCGATGCATTTTTCGGCTTATTTTCCGGAATAAGCTGACAAGTGTCGCAACCAGCGATATCTTCAAGGATTTGGTGGTGCCGCCAGTGATCGCTGGCGGTTTCACTGGTGCCATCGGACCGTACCAACAGACCATTGCAACAATTTCCCCCATTAGGTGAACACAAAAACTAGCATTTCTTCAGAGCGAAGCCGCTGGTCAAGCACATGAAGACATCCTCGATTGCTTCCGCGAGGGCACGATCGAAACAGATATTGATATATTGACCTGTGTGTGCGCATGTTCGTGCACGCTTAGAGTCACAGGAGGCAAATGTATTATGGTCGTGAAACGGGTGAAAACTCTAAATGATTGATCCATGAGAAATGTGTAGGTCTTGGTGGTTGTGCACATTCGTGGATAATTGACACCAATCGTGATGGTTTTCGGGCTGGCGAAAACTCTCGGCGTGCATTTACAAGCTGCTCTGCCTTTATTTCTCTGCAAGTCCAAGATTTGACAGCTGAGGTCACGTTGCTGCCCAGTGTGCAGCGCACAGGGAATGTAGGTAAGCTAGGCTATTCCACATGTGTGCGCACAAAATCCAGGGTTGCGAACTTGGGCCGTGGACCAAAACACACTATTCAGTATCCCTCAAGAACTTCGAGACCTCAAGAGGCTTCGATACTCAGTCCCAAAGCGAGAGCTTGTGGCTAGTCTTGCAAAACACAGTCGGACTTGTTGTCATGAAGGTGATTGTCTTCGCACTGACGAATTGTAGCGATCTTTGCCATGCCATGGTATGCGCATCATGGATCATGGTACCATGGATCATGGATCAGACTCCTGTGTGCTGCGGCTGCGGTGCCGGGATCATGGTGCAGACCTGCGCGTCAGTGTGCTCAACACCCAAAGCTTTGCGCCGATCCGCAGCTGGTGGGACAAACCCGCACCACGCACACATCGAAGCTTCCTTCGTCGGCAAAGGGAACGCACACACCCGTTGGAAAGACGCGATTGCCCAAATCGTCAAATGCCTGCACGCCATTCCTTGCGAGAGCCTGGGCCAAACCCAGGCGTGTTCCAGCGCCACCTATGTCCTGCCGCCAGGGGCGACGTTGAGCCCACGCATGTGCACGCGCGTGGTCAGCTTGCCGTTCCCAGAAGTTGTTCGTTCAATTGATACGCCATCCGAGACAGGAGGGGCCCAACCAGGCGCTCGTTTCAAACGAGCGCCGTGGGCCAATCCAACGCTCCGGGACCACAACCGCTCGGCGCCCACGGGACGAGGAGCAGATAAATCACCGCCCTGGGACCTTGTCCGCAGTTCCGGATATCCTCCACAGTCGAGCGAAACACCAGAGCTAAGACCAGAGCCGCTCGGAGGCGCGCTGCATTGCCGTGCTGCGGACCCCGGGGCATTAGTTAGGTTAGCTTCGAAAGACCTTCGAAAGCCATGGCTGGAGACCTCGGGGCGAGGAGGCAGCTCTGCCTGGCCCTGGGCCTGATCGCGGCCTTGAGCGCGCCAGTGGGGGCGCACTCGCGAAGGGCCATGATGGCCGATGACAAAGGTGGGAGCTGCGCGCGGGGCGGTGGTGGCTTGCGGCATTCCGGCTGTACCACTCCGACGATCGCTGCATCGCCGCACGCCTGTTTGCCACGTTCGGTGATTTTCACTGCGCGACCGTTTTTCAGGGTGTCCCGCGGCGCATGCGCTGACAGGGATTGCCGGAATGGCGCCCTTGGCTGCAGCCAATGTTGGGCCCTGGCTTGAGCGATCAGTTCGGTGCGCCAGCGCGTGGAGGGAGGAGGGACACCGCGATTGAGAGTTGCGAAACATGGTCGGTCGGCTGATGTCGTTTGGGAGCGGAGATCGGAAACCTGAAATCAGTTGGTGGATCCAATGTGCTTGGCGTGTGGGAAAAGTCGGACGGGGCGCTCAAATTCATTGATTACATTTGTCAAAGAGGCTTGAGAGAACGCAGCCCTGGCACCCAAGAGGCGGTTTGGGCTTGATTCCAAACGAATGTTTTATTTGTGTCTCAATGTGCCTCAATGGACGGTTCGCGCTGCTGAAACATTTGAGCCTTGTGTACGCAAGGCTTCCACATGTGGGAGTCCGGGCTGGTGCCCCGAATCCACTGCTTCACTGTCGAGAGTTGAAAGGAAGGCTAGCAATCACGACTGGCGGCCATCCGTTGCCAAAGATTCAACCCCGCTAACCGACCCTGATTGGGGTCGTACCCAACTAGGGTACCCTAGCGGGGCACCCTACTGGTACACTGGACAGCAGGGTAGTACTCAAAATCCCACATACGGGCATCTAATGCATGCCTGAGACACTCTTTCAGGAAAGCTGGTACAAGCAAGCACTTCAATCACCGACCCTGATACTTCCTTTTAAAGAGAGCTGCCATGTGTTGCCATGCCATGTGTCGTTGCACAAGTGATACTTGAACAGCTGCTTTCGCAATGCAGGCAACAGACCGCCAGCCGACTTGCCGGAGGTGTCGGTGTGGGGCCAGTCCGAGGACGCCGCCGCTCGCGATGCCGAGCTGCTCAAGTTCCTGGCGGCGCACTCGGCGGACGGTGTCGGCAGGAAGACGAGCCTCCGGCGGTCGTCGTCCATGTTTCATCAACCCACGCCGTCCCTCGACCCTCAGCTGCTGAAGACGGCCGTGGATGTACTGGCGGGCCTGTACGAGGGCAAGGGCCAGGTGGTCGTGGTGGAAGAGGAGGATGACATAATCCTCATTGGCGAGGACGAAGACATCCTGGAGCTGGTGGAAGAGGAGCTGGTGCAGGGCGGCGTCGCGGATCCCGAGGTGGATGACGAAATCGTCGTCGTCGTCGAGGCGGATGCTGATGTCAAGTCGGAGCTGTCGGGGGGCACGGCGGCGGGGGCGGTGGGGGGCGAGGAGGCGGCAAGGGAGATGGAGGTCGCGGAGTACAGGCGCAAGATCCGCAAGCTGACGCTGCTGAACAGGGTGGCGGTCCTGCTGGTGGTCGCGCTGTGCGGAGTTGCTTTGGTGGGTGACTTAAAAAAACTCTGAATTGCGGATGTTGTGTTGTGTCTTCACGTCTATTGAGTAACTCAGTAGGGATGCGTCCATCAGGTGCATCCGCATGCCGATGAAATCATCTCAAATTGAGCTGATTTCACCGGCATGTGTATCGATCTGATGGATGTGTTCCTTCTTGGTGACAACAGCCATATCGGTTGAAAGCGTGACTGATCTCAATGCCATGGGTGCCAGTTGCTAGGGATGGTGTCGATGCAGGAACGGGTGACGATGCACTGCTGAGCACACATGTGTACAAATGGTGCGTAATGTCGCTGAACAGGACAGAGCGATTCCTGAACAGCTGAAGAGAGCGACTTCAGCGCGCCACAGGAGAAATGCAACCACCAAAACATGGTTGGACATCACGCGGTACAAATGGCATTTGAAAGTGGCTTGCGCTGGTACACAGATTCTAGTATCTGAAACGAATCGAGCACTGAATTAAATTGCGGTTGGTGGTGAGATTTTCCATTGCACAAGGTGTTCCTTCCCATTCGTCGTCGCAGCTGCTAATGTCCGGTCCATGCATGGCCAACACGCACTTTTCCACGCTGTAGTTTGCTGCAATTTTCGTACCGTTTCTATGGTGACTGTACAGGCCATGCAAGGAGCTGGCACAAGACAACGGGTCGTAGGCTGAATAACGAAAAAACAAAAAGCCCTTGCTGTCGCCACTGTGGCGATGCCACAGCGCCCGCTCAGAGCTTGCTTGTTGTGAGGAGCTCTTCGAACTCCCTTGCAGGCTTTGATTGACTGCCATCAAGAACAATGACATTTCATGGCGAAGAGGGCTGCTTTTGCCTGATGGATCCATCAAAAAGTTCATGAGTTGAGAAGTTCGCCCTGTTTTCGCCACAGAATAGCAATCTCCACTACTTGTTTCAACGAGAGCCCAAGCCGTTGCCTGCGACCCATGCTTTGGTTCCCCATCACTGCAAATCACGGAGTTTCAGAGGATGATGCATTGACGACACCAACCAAGCATTGCCAAATTTCCCAGCGTTTGGGTCACCAAGGACGGTGGATCTTTACACCCGGTAGATTGGGAGTTGATCGCCACCCACTTGCCCCGATGTGCTCACGCTTTACAACACTGTGTTGCCATGTTTCCTTATGTGGCCCACTGAGCCGCCGTGGGTGCTCGCAGATCGTGGCCGCCGCCAACTGCCAAAAGACGCAAAGGATTGAAGGGTACCACTTCATGAGGGCGAGCGCTCTGGGCTCGCCCCGACTGGGCTCGCCTCGGCTGGGCGGCAGACGGGCGCCTTTCAAGTCGAGATTTCAGCGCACCAGGGAGTTGCTGGGAGGCAGCGTCGCCCGCCGAGCCGCCAGGCCGAGAGGACGCCATCACCCACTGGATGCAGATGCGTTGCTGACCGGCACCGCTTCTGAATGACCAATTCAGCAATGTGTTTGGAAAGAGAAGCACACCACTTGGAGATGTTTTCGGTGCAAACAGTACGACAAAGTACTGTAAAAACTGAGCTGCCCGTGCACCACAAACGGGGCGGTGCCCACAGTCGCTGGCGTTTTGAAAGGCCTTGAATGGCGTGTGTGGGAAACAGGCCTTGGGCGCGAGAGTTTGAAAGCCCCGGTGGTGCTCACCCCAAATTGCGCTCGACTCGCCGGGAGTGGCAGCGTACAGAGATGACAGGATTGCCAGTCGATGGTGGTCGGCAATGTGCTCGACATTTGTGCGCGCCAGGATAAGGTTCTTGATGTCTTGATAGCCTGCCGCTGTTGCCTGGAGACATCGTTGGGCATGCGAGCCACCAGCAAGCCTGCCGGAGCCAGGACCACCAGGATTGCTGTCGACTGCCAAGTTCCCTGGGATGTGGGAAACGGGATCGGGTTGGCGTGTAATTTTGCGGCTGCTTGGCTGCCGCCTGCCCTTGCGGCCGCGCACGTCACATGATGAGTATCTTGGGCATCGAGTCACGAGGGAAGCAGCCCCAACAATCCGTGCCCCCCCCAGAGCGAATGCGAGTCGTTGAGGGCGAGGTGGCCATCAAGCGCACCCTTTGCCTGTTGGCAACCCGCTCTGGATCTTGAAATACAAAAACATGGTTGCCCGCCCTCCAATTGCTCTCGTATCGCGGGCCCAGTGGGCCTGACATGCCGGTTGGCCGAATGTAACCACCGCTTGGCAGGGCCTAGTCTGGCAAACAACTCCACAAGTTGTTTCATCTTCGTACTGACCTCAGCATGCAGATGCGAACGAAACGAGGAAACATGGAATTACAAACGATCTGCGAAGTACAGAATCCAACATGAATACGTCTGCGCGTCCCGGAGTGTCAGCTCTCCTCACTAATCCCACCCAGGCCCCAGCTGCCCCCCTCACCTGGCCCCCCTTAATCACCACCTTATTCCTCAGGACGTTCCGTGTTCCCCTTCCAGCGCGTTCATAGACCAGCCTGAGGCACCATCCCGCGGGCTGAGGGAAGCCCGCCCAAAGCATTCTCATTTTGAATCAATAGATCTTCCTCGCTCTACTTCGCAGATCATTCCATAAGCCATTCCCAACACAACTACACAAACTTCAGAATCAATAATGCTCCCGCGCATTCGCTGCTCCTCGTTCAGAGCGTCCTGGGCGCCCAGGCGACTCGAATGTCGCCGTAGCTCTGCCCCCACCCTCCCCCTCCCGCATATCGTACACGAATGGCGCGGATGCCTTGGCCTCGACATCCAAAGTCATACAAAAACCCCGCAAGCCGCCAGCCGGCCTGAGGGTGGGAGAGAGATCTGTACATGCCCCCATCTGGGCTCGTGGAGGCAGAGCCAGTGTTGAATGGCCCGTTCGTCAACTGCTATTGGGCAAATACCCTCCCCCTCCAAGCGAGGGGACAATTCGGTGCAGGCTACAATTCCACCAGTCATTTACCGTATACAGGCATATAAAATAAAAATGAGACTTTTCTTCCCATAATTCTAGCTCGCCCGTCCGCCCTAATCGACACACCCCCGCCACTCCGGTGGCGGGATGGCCTCGTGGCGAGCCCTCGCAAGAGTGTTCCGGCGCTCCTCTCCGGCTCCTCGACCTTCCACGTCCCCGAGGCGCCGCCCAGGACGGGTGGCAAGCCCTTGCCCCCCCCGCGCAAGCAATCAAAAGCCTTCGGGCCCCGGCCGATCAACTCCCCCGGCACGGCCCCGAAAAGATGATTCCGACTCCCGGGGCGGTCATACGAGAGTCGTGTGCTGTGTGTGCGTTCCGCCATGTGCGTTCCGCCGCGTGCGTTTCGAAAAAGCGCGTTCACACGCTCAGTCGTCCGTTCATGAGCCAGTCGCTGTCCTTGCGGGCGTGCGAGATCTTCTTGTTGTTCTTGGATATGAACGAGTCCTTGCGGACAAAGGCGTCCTTGGGGTGGGAGCCGTCCGAGGCCTCGTGCCCCGAGATGGACGAGTCGTCCGGCACCACCGTCAGGTCGCTGCAGTCCTCGGAGTCATCCATGTCTTCCTGGTCAGACGACATCGGCGACTCCAGGTAGCATCCGTTGGAGTAGACGCGGCGCCAGTGGGGCGCGCGTGCCGCGCCGTGGCCCCTGGCGCCGCCATCTCTGGCCCGGGGGCTCTTGGCCTTCAGCGGCGGCTTGAGTGCCCCCTTCCTGGGCGTCTTGCGGGGCGTCTTTCGCGGCGTCTTGCGCGCCGCCGTCTTCACAGCCACCTCGCTAGCCAAGTCCTTGCCCTTCCCGTAATACTCCGCGACTTCCTCCTTGTTGTAATACCAATTGTTGGCCCCCTCGACGGGCTCCTTGTAATACCCCACTCCAATCACACCTCCAGACCCAGATGACGACGATGACACCAGCCGGCGCTCCTCCTGCTCGCCGCCGCTCGAGCTCACCGGCAGTCCTGGGCTGTCGAGCCCGTCCCTGCCCATCGACGCGCGCGACACCGCCCTGCGCCCGCTGGGCAGCTGTGCGGGCATCAGCAGCGAGGAATCCGCGTTCTGGATCAGCTTGTTCAGCCGCTCCTGAAGAGGGTTGTACGCCGCGCGCCTCGCCGTCGCGGACGCCGGCCGCACGTGCCTACTGTCCCCGATCATCGGGCTCGCCCTGGCCGGCTCCTCCGCCCTGCGCCCAGGCGTGGCGGCGCCCCTCGCGCTCTGCGCCCCGCCGATCGGCGCACGGGTCTTGGCCGGCGCACTCGCCGCCGGCTGCTTGCGCACCAGCCGCCCAGAGTCCTCCGACATACGCCTCCTCTCCGGCACCGTCTCCGGCACGTGCCTACCCGCGTCCCTGCTGGCCGACCGGCTGCGGCCGGTGCTGGAGCCGTTGCGCACGGGCGGCGCCGGCCCGGACGACGACCTGGTCGAGCCCCGCGACGTCGGCCGGAGGCTCGTGCCCGTGTTCCTGGACGGCTGCGGGGCATCCCTTCGCAGGGCATAGGTCTTGCCGGCCGCAGGCACGCTGGTGCTCCGGCGGACGTTGTGCTCTGTGCGTGGGTGGTCCGCGCTCAGCGCGGATCGCCCGGCCTTCGTCAGCCGCGAGCCCACGCTGCCGGCCCTGCTGGGCGCATCGCGTGTGCGAATCGCGTCCGCGCTGCGTGCCGATCGGCATCCCACGCTGCTGGCACGGCTGGGCGCCCGGCCGCGCCCGTCCACGCTGCCGCAGACGGATCGGGCGGTCTGGGCCCGCGCCAGGCCGCCCTGGCGAGATGCAGCGCTCTTCGAGGGAGGCTCAGGCCTGCGTTCGGATGCGAGCGCCTGGCCAGCGGCGTGGCGCTCGAGGTTGGCCACCAGCCTGTCCAGCACCTCCACTCTGTAGTTCTTGTTGTTGGGACGTGGATTGGTAGGACGGGCCAAGTGGAGTGGTGGTTGAGATGAAAAATTGGTCTTCGATGCCCACCCTCTTCTCCGCCATTAGGTTCACCTCGGCCACCATGCGCACCAGCTTGGCAAGGTTGTCCGCGATCTGGCCGCAGCTGGGCGGCGCCTTGTCCTCCTCCTCGGGCAGCAGGGGCGACAGGTCGGGCATCGCCAGACGGGTCTCCGCGCACAGCGCCTCAAGCTCGTTCTTCTTGGCATTGATCAGGCCCAGCAGGAGCTTCGCCTGCTCGTGCTCGAGCCGGTTCACCTCCTTCATGCACCTCTCCAGCGACTTGAGGTGCAGGCGCGACGGGCCCTCCATCAACCGCGTGAAGATCCCACGGTCCACGTCGTTCTGGGGCACGTCCAGGGCGGTCCACAGGTTCCTCAGGATGTCCGTCATCTCCAGGGCCTGCTGCTGCCTCACCATCTTCACGTTCTTCATCTCGGTTATCTTCATCTCCAGGGAGGACATTGTGGCGTCGCTCACGCTCAGGTCGACTCCATCAGGCATCTGGTCGTCCGGGTCTAGCGGCGAGCAGTAGGACGGGCGGAACGCGGACAGGTTGGGCAGCAGCTGGGGGTAGTACCGCAGGCTGGCGTCCACGCCAGCGGCGATCTCCACGTCGTCTTCACCTAGCTCGAAGCAGATCTTGCGCAGCCTGCTGAGGTGGCCCTCAAGCTCACGCTCGCGGCGCTGCAGCTCGATCCTGCTCTGCGACAGCTCGTACTCAAGCCATTCCAGGTGCTTTCTGGAGATGTCCTGCAGCTGCGCAGCACAGCGGAAGACGTGTGATCAGCGCAACGCGTTTCCGCTGCTGGGGCAGGCAACCCCCCGACTGCCCGCAGAGTTGCTTTCAAAGCCCACGCCAACTTTCCAGGCTGTTTGGACTGAGGGATTCCCATGGGTGCTTCTACAAATCAGACCATTCATTCACACACAACACTGGCCTTCACCAACACACAACAATGGCAATGGCCCATTTCAGCAAGCAGCTCCACAACGACTGGTCGTCGACACGGCGGCAACACAGGTCGTGGGCACGCTCCCAGCTTGTTCGCGTACTGGAACAAGGGCACTGTCGATGCTGCGTGGGTGGACGCCTTTGACACACAAACGTGTGACTGACGACGCAGCTGCTCACTCTTTTTGGACGCGCATTTTGGCCCAAAAACAAAATGAAAACGTGGAGCAATACGCGCATTTTCCCATACAAACACCAACGTTCATTCATAGCCCCATCTACATCTCCAGAGCATGCTCCTCTGGCCACGGGCCACGCTCCCCACGGCCAGCGCACCAGCGGCTTGTTCAGCAACGACAGAAGACAGGGGACGCCGGTCCCGCACAAAAATCCAAGCATATAATAAGAGAGCAGAATTCGCACGAAAAGCTGCCCGTGTGTGCGCGCAATAAACTCGCCCATTCAGAGTCGCCGTGGAGAGATTCCGCAGCGGCAAAAACACGCCCCGCCGCCCCCCCAACAAAGGGCAATAATATTCCCCATCAAGAATTGATGAGGCAATGTCGCGTCACCCCCCACACACCCGCAGCTGACGCATTGGGCGCTGGCGCAACAGGTGGTGGAGAATTCCCGGCCCAGCCAGCAGGCGGCGCCCGTCCTGGCCGTGCCGCACAGCGTGGGCGACGAACGCCAGGACAGGCGTTTCGATGTCTTCCATCCGCTGCGCGCCCACGGCCCCGCCCCTTGCCACTCCCCCGGCGCCCAACGACCGGCGGACGGCCCACGGAACCCCCCGGCCAAGAAGCATTCCGCCGCCGCCGCCGCGGCCGAGCCCTTCCACACTTCTCCGCGACGGGGATGGGCGGCCATGCACCACACAGGCCGGCCCCCACTTCCGGAGCCACGCGGCAAGCCAACGACAGGAGGAACGACAGCGGCAGCATCCGCAGAATGCGTTCCGCGAGCCCCCCGCGGCAACCGCTCCACACAGACCGGGGAGGAATACCCCTCGCCAGCTCACGGGCCCATTCGCACCCGGTCGCACCCACGGACAGCACCGGCCGGCGGCCGGCCCAACGCCGATCCGGGCCCTGCCCCCAGCGCTTCACCCGATCCCACCCCCGAAAACATCCGCGTCGCGACGGCAGGATCGCGCCGGGGCCCCACCTGCTGCCCCTCCGCCGGCACGCTGGGCGGCATCGGCTGGCCCAACCGCGCCCGCACCGCCCGCATGCCCCGCAGCACGTCCTCGAACTCCGCCGTCCTTTCCGCGCGGCGCTCCCGCCAGGCCTCCAGCTCCACGAGTAGCGCCTCGTAGCGCTCCTTCAGCGGCGGGGAGCCCGGCCCGCCGACGCTGGGATCGTCCTCCTCGTCCGTGCCCTCCTCTGCCTTGGCGTCGCCGTCCCGCCGGCCGGCCTCATCCTCGTCAGCCAGCTCCAGGGTGATCCGCGAGATCTCGCTCATCGCCATCTCCACCTGCTCTGTCAGGATCGCCCGGCCCTCATCCGCGCGCTGCAGCGCGCTGTTCCAGACGCCCAGGATCGACGCAGTCACGTCGGCCAGCTCCTGGCCCTGGTCGCCGGCATCCAGGCCCATGTCGTTCCACACGCGCACCAGGCGGCATGCCACATCCCGGCACGTGCGCCCGTACTCGTCCAGGTGGCGCCTCAGCAGCTCGCCGCCGCCCTCCCACAGCTCAGCGGGCGCCACGGGGCCCGCGGTGTCCCCAGCCATGCCTCCAAATAGCGCGCACGCCGCGATCTCACGCAGAAAAAATCCGCCGCCACCGCCCAGGCCAGCGCCTGCTCGCTGCCCGCCGTCCAACAATCCTCGGCAGGCCTCGGGATCGCCTCTGCCGACCTGTCTCAGCCCGCCAAGGGCCACAGCAAGGCGCGCCCTGTGCCCAGTCAGCCTCACGGGCGATTCCCACACCGCTTCCCGCAGCGCCGCTCCTCGCACCCCGCCTCCGCGCTCAGGGCCTTAAAACCGCGCGGCGACGTCAGCCGATTGGCATCCCCTGCAACTAACGCAGCCCGCCATTTCCATGCCGCGCTCCCCGCGTTGGCCGGCTACACTGGATTCCTTATCCCGGCACCGCCACAAGGGACCCCTCTCAGCAGGCCACTGAATCCGAATCCTCCCTCCGCCCTCCGCCGTCGACCACCTCCCCCAGGAAAAAAATTGCGCCCGCGTTCGCGCGACGCCGCTCCGACACGCCCACGCTCCTGGCCCGGCACCCTCTCCCGTGGAAAGAAAGCCAGAGCAGTGTAGCGGAGGGTGGGGGGTGGGGGGCCATTAAGTGTGGGCACTGCGCGAGGCCGGCGGGGGCTTGACAGGCCGCCACGTCGGCGCCGAGGGGTAGTACCAGCGCGCCCTGACACGTTTGAGCACTACGGGCAGTGCTGACTCGCCTTTCGGGCCCCAGCCGGCGGCCCGCGGCACGGGGCCATGTACTGCAGGCGCCCCTGCTGCTGGCGGCGTCTTGTGGTGCCGGTGTTGTTGATGAGGTTGTTCCGGTGTGTGATTGCCATTTCAAGGCCCCGTTTTCCACGGTTTTCCTCACATGGATTTTGTCGGTGAGCTTGTTGTTGGGTGTGATTGTCTTTCTTTTGCGGCTCGTTGATCCGCCACGAGGGGGGACTTCCCCATTCGCTCACTTGTAGTCACGCCAGTGCGCCCGCGGACTGATGTGGATAAGGGAACCGGCGGGGCAGCCGAGCATTGGGCATTTAGAGCATCTTTATCGGTCGGGGCTATTGCACCGGCGGAGCTATACAGGAACGGTTTTTATTGGCTGCCGTGCCACCTTACTAAGGCGGCATTTGCCGAATAGCACCGGTGCTATTGCTCCCCTGCACGCATCCGCAATGGTGGGTGCTATGACTACGTCGAATAGCATCACTGCAGCACTACAATGTTCTGCGCGAATAGCACCGGTGCTATTCTGGGGTGCTATTCGGCCCCGAGCGGTGCTATTTGGGGCCAAAATAGCTCCGCTGGGCGCCGAATAGCTCCGGGGGAGCTATTGGGGAGTTATTGCTCCCCAACCGTTAATGATGGTTTTTTGACGTGCGGAGCTATTCGGATAGCCGAATAGCTCCGCCGGAACAATAGCACCGACCGATAAAGATGCTCTTAGGTGTGGGCATCGCTGGGAGAGGAGACAGCGGGTACCACAATCAGCTAGTTGGGAAGATGGGATTGTTGGCGGCTCGATCACACCGCTGGACGGCATTCCGCGTCCAATCCGGGCTTGCACCACGCGGCCGATGGCTTGAGAGTGTGATGACTTCTGATGGTAAATGAGGCGATCGGCTGCGGCCCCCGCAAAAGGCGCGGCCTTGATGCGGGGCTTCCAGTGTGAGCTGGCGGCGTGGCATCGTGGCGCGGCGGTTGTGTGGCGTCACACTTGCGGATGTGTGCCGTTGTGTTGGGTTGGATGCCAAGAGGAGATCGCAGGAGGCCGGTGGCTTCACAACAACCTTTCCTTTCTCATGTAAGATGGACTGGCAGATGATGCGATATTCCGTGCCGACGTCGCCTCCGGTTCCGGCCAGGAGGGATACTCTTCCCGCCCGGCTCACATGATGGGCAAGTCAGTCACACTTTCCAGCATGGGCATCTCACACCAGCCCTTTCCCATCACAATGCCTATGATCGTCAATCTCATCTACCCATTCCTTCCCAGCTTGAACGAACAGTAGAATATTCGAACATAGCCTTTTTATCCTCCACCCATTCCGAAACGCAAACTCAATATGCCAAGGCCGTGGAGTTCTTTCAAGTAGAGAGGCTGCTCACCGACCTTGTCACATCAGTGTCCTGCGCACAGAATGTGCCATCGCGAGCGTTTCTGTTAAATTTCTGCCCAACAGGCCACTGCTCCCGCCCCACGTGCGCATCGCCATGATTAAGTTTTTGAGGCCCATTGCGTCCCTCGCTGTCAACACATTTAATCTGAACAGCGCCCGTGATTGGCAGATCTTCACTTCGCCCACCGTTACGTGAGCCCTCCCAAGCAATATTTGGCAGATATTATCAAAAACTGGTGCCTCATTAATCATGAATCCACAAGATAGTGGGATTCAGGCCAGCAGCAAAACGGCTGAGCCTGTGGCAATGGAAATAGTAGAAGAAGGGTACTAGAGGTCTCACCTCCGGTGAAGATTCCTGCATACCTCTGGAGGTGTCCCTCGAACCGCGCTGTCTACAGAGTTATCCAAAGCCTCTCACCCGACAACAAGCCATTGCTCTCGCTGAAAGCGTTTCCGATTTCCAGACGAGCTTAAGTGGTAGCACACGTTGGCGCAACCCTGTGCAAACTCTCTGGCTAGCCAGTGAGGAAACAGTACCTTTTGCCCGCCGATGGAACGATGTACGTATGCCGCCTTTCAACCTACGCGAAGTGGGCATGCTTGGCCCTCCGTTTCTTGCATCCGCGCACTTCGAACGACTCCAGAGGCACACCATGGACGGATCCGAATGTCCGGAAGGGCTCCTGATGATACCAGCCAGTTGCACAATACGATCAACACTGCTTATGCCGTGTGTTCTTGTTTTTTTTGATGAAGCGTGAGCTCTTGCATCAAAAGGCAAGCTGATGATGGTGGGAATCGGCCCTTGACTAAGAGTGCATCGATTCACTTGCACGATTTCTTCCGGCTGGTAAATCAAACGATCTGACACATTTGCGCATTTGATCGCACGTGCCCTGATACGTAGTGAGCCAGAAAGCAGGCGCGTATCACTTGCAAAAAGTTTCTTCATTTCAGGTAGTCGCTGTTCGTTTACACGCAGATTTCTTCGCTGAATTCCTGTGTTGCTGTCACGAGTAAATGTTTACTGTGACTTGCAGTACAGTGTGTCCATCATAGATAAACTCCCGACATATGTGTCCTGTTGTGACATAAACTACATGCATGTGCTGCCAACATCAAGACGGTGACTGAGCTTTACAGAGTCGTGGCGATTGGCGCCTGCCATGCAGGCCTACCGCTCAAAACCCTGTGGAACTCAAGTCCCAAGGCGCAGCCGTCGCGTGTCCGAATTGGGGCCAATTTCCAGTTTCATTGCCGGACACTGTCTGAACTAAGGCTCGTTTCAGTGTTTGCTGCCGGACAAATTATCCGAACTGGGGTCCCTTCTCGCGTTTCGAGGCGGTCATTTGAAACCCAATTCGGACAACAAGCGGCAATTCGGACCCAAAACACAACCCCGTTGGACACAAAATTAATCCTGTCGGACAAAAGTTGGGAGCCTCTCACCACCGTCGGGTGCGCTCACGCCTCCGTGCTGTCCACGGCAACCCGGACAATCCCACTACGACGCGCCAGTACCTTGTCGCTGTCCCATTTCTGGCCCCGCGCCCCGCCACCCCTAAATGCACTCGCTTCGGACCAATTCCCAACCCTTTTGCCTCGCCCATTTTTTGGCGTGGGCACGTGCATGGCCGCAGCGCGCGTGTCCCCCCGTTCGGCGTGCGCGCCGGCGGCTGCGCGCCGCCGCTGAGCGGCCCATGGATGCCGCCAGCTCCGGCGGCTCCGACTACAAGAGCTGCGGCGGCAGCAGCGACGAATCGGCGCCGCTCGCCGCGACGAACGCCTATCCGAACGGCGGCGATCCGCAGCATGTCCAAAAGCGGTCTTTGGACGAAGAAGGATCGGGATGGGACGCCCATGCCGAGGGGTGGCGGGGCGCGGACGAAAGATTGGGAGAGCGATGCGGCGATGTGGAAGGTGCCAGAATCTGGCGGGGATCGGTAAGGGAGTCGGGGGCCCAGGGCGGGGACGGGCCCGGCGGCAAAAGATCGCCGCCCCCGGCGGCCAGGGGGCGGGGCGCAGACCCGCGCGTCGATGCACAGGCCGACGCGCGCGGCACGGATAGTGATCGCGGCGGACATCAGCCGCGAGGGGACGGAGCGGGGAGATCCGTCGCGTGTGCCCGCCAGGAGGACGGGAGGCGATTGTCTGAATGCGGTGGGCAGGACGGCCTGCTGAGCAGCTTCATGGACAAGTTCCATCAGGGACGGGGCACCGGGGAGGACGCCGGCGCCGACGGCCACCGAGGGGCGCCGAGGCGACCGTGCGACGTGGGTCAGTTCGCATCCCGCGGAGGGGATGCATCGCGGGCGCCAGGGGAGCAGGAGGCGGGCGGCGCGGGGTGGACTGAGCAGGAATCGGCAAAGGGGCCGCAGTGGGTGAGGGGCGTGGGCAGGGAGGGGGAGAGGAAGAGGACCGCGCGGGAGCTGGAATCCGGCCACACCGGTGCGGGAAGGATTCAGTTGGGGTCGACTCGCGGCGATGCCTGGCCTGGCGCGGACCCCGCGGCCGCCCAAGCGCAGCAGCTTGACGGCGCTCGAAATCCGACCGGCGAAGATGGCCGGGGTGTAACCAGCGGGCCGGGCGGGCGGTCGCCGGGGCCGCAACGCAGCCCGCCCGCGATCGGCGTGGGCCATTACTTCCGCGACAAGGACGGCCAGGTGTACGTCATGGCTGCGGGGCCCAACCGCAGCTACGTGCTGACGCCCGTGCAGATCGGCCGTGCGCATCAGCAGCAGCGGAGGCAACCCAGCGTGGGGACCAGCCCCGGGGACGCACCACCGGGTCCGGGCGCTCAGAACGCCGCTCTGGGCGCCAGGCTCCAGAGCATGGGGTCGCCGCGGCCGCCCGGCGTCCGCCTGCAGCCGCAGCAGATGGGCTACGGCGGGGGGGGGGCACCCGCGAGCGCAGCAGGTGCGGGCGGCATGGGGCGGCCTGGGCCGGGCGGGCAGGCCTCCCCACCGCTGATGGGGGTTCCGAGGCCGCAAGGGGTTGTGATGGCGCAGGGGGGAGGTGCTGGCCACCACCAGGGGGTGGGTAATTCTGGCCAGCGAGCACCCGCGGGGGCGATGGGCCCATTGTCAAGTCCCCAGGGGATGCTGCCGGCTGGCGCTCCAGGGCCCCGATCCGTGGGACAATTTGTGGTGCAGAATTCGGGTTATTGGCCGGGGCCAGGCGGGCAGCCCCGCATGGGGGCGGGTGGCACGCCTGACGGCCTGCAAGTCCCCTCGAAACAGTTAGGCGTCTCGCCAGTGGGTGCTGTGGGACTCCACCAGTCAGCTGTCCAGCTGGTTCCCACAGGGGCAGCCATTCAAGGCCAGTCCGCGCCTGGTAATGTTCAGGACGATGGCAAAGAGGAGCAAAGGCCGGAGAGGCCATGGGAGGTGACGATCCGGCAGTACCAGCTGGATCTGTATGAGGCCGCAAGGAGGAGGAACATAATAGCTTTCCTGGACACGGGGTCAGGGAAGACGATGATATCTGTGCTGCTGATGAAGCACGTGGGGGAGCAGGAGAGGATTAGGATGAATGAGCTGAAGGACAAGGGGAAGAAGGGCCAAAAGAAAGTGATCATCTTTCTAGCTCCAAAGAAAGTGCTGGTGGCTCAACAATCGCACGTTCTGCGGGTGCACACTGATTTGAAGGTGGGTGGATCTTTGGACGTTCACTGAACACACTGCTTTTGATGGGCTGAATGTGGAGCACATGTAGTGCTCGCCCAGAGTAAAATCTTTGTTCTGTCCTTGGACAGGCGGGGTGCAGACTTGCCTTCAATTGAGAGATGCACCCAACAGCCTATGCAACACTCCAGCTTTGCCACTGTGTGCCATCGTGCCCATTGAGTTGGGCCTTGGCTTCTAAAAAGAATGAGAACTGCCTGTTGGGATCTCCTTAGCATACAGGAGTGATTTTTTCTTTGTCAAATTTTCCTTCCCAGCGGCACATAGATTTTGGTGCAATTGTTATTGTGGCGATCACTGAGCTGTACATAGATATCCACATATCCTGAAGTATTGCTACATGAGCCACAGTTTGCAGTCTTTACTTGTTGCATTGCATTATTGCTGATCACCTTCCTGAGTTAATGTGCCAACAAAGCTCACAAGGGGCATCAAGATGAGTGAATGAATCAAGCTACTAATTGATTGCCACTGCTGCTGTTGACCGCTGTACCTGTCACTGAACTGCAGATTGGCGAGTACAATGGGGACATGTTGATGGAGCAGCAGCAGGGCTGGGACAAGATCGTGTGGCGTCAGGAGTTTGCGGAAAATGACGTGCTCGTCATGACCCCACAAATCTGTCTTAACATCCTGCGCCATGGCTTCACCACCATGAACCACATTGCACTCATCGTCTTTGATGAGTGTCACCATGCGCGAAAGAAGCATCCAATGAATTGCATTCTGCAGGTAGTGGCTGTCAATTGCAGGCGAATTGTTGCCATCTGTGGCATATTCACTGCTTTTAAAGATTCGCTGTGGCTGAAGTTGCAGAGCTGGCATTGTCTGCATGGCACATCACTGGGGTCAATTGGGCTGCCAGGGGCAGAATGAATACTGATAGAATTACCTGTTGATGTAGGTAAATGGTTTGAGTTGTGTGCATGTGCTTCCTTTGTCTGGCCAGTACAGTTGCCTGCAGTGATCCATCGTTGCCCCATATTCCCACCATCCATGCGCCTTCTTGTTCAGGAGTTTTATCACAAGGCCCCCCGCCTGGGATTTGAACGCCCTAAGCTGTTTGGAATGACTGCGTCACTCGTGGATGGCCGTGGCAGCAACAATGTTGAAGCGAGTTTCCACGAACTGGAGACCAACCTGAACTCCATGATAATGACTGTGAAGAACAGAGATGCCATTGAGAAGTACACTGCCAAAGCTTCTGAGCATCTCATCTGCTACCAAAGCAGCTCTGTCGTGCAGCAACTTCGTGACCCTATGAGGTATGTGATTGCTAGCCCCAGTCGGTGGTTTTGTTGACACTCATGCAAAACTTCTTGAGGAACATATAATGAAGCAATTATCCTCTTAAAGAGTGGCAATATTGGGCACTACCTTCTTTTGCTACAAACCCACAAGGCGTAGGTGTTGCTGCCCTAGACATTTACAACAACCCTGGACCATTTACAGTGCCCTGGATTTCTACAACAATTGGAAAGGAGCTACTGGGTCACCTTTGTTTGAGTTTCCTCTGTCCCATATTCATTGTCGTCTATTTGAAAGAGACCTTTCGCTATAAAAGCGGCATCTAAAATACAAGAAGAGGCCAGATTCAGAAAAGTTGGGATTCTGAACTCCAGTTTTCTAGAAGAAAAAGTGAGCCCCGTTGGGCGAAAAGCAAATTGTAGTGGTTTTGGAGCGAAGAGTTCTTGGTTTACTGGGCAGAGGACCCTTGCTACAAATTGATGCCAAATCCATGATGCTAATGGAATGACATGAATTTTTATCTTAGACCCCACATTCGTAGGCGTTGTTAGTGTGGGACAGAGGAAGTAATAGATTTTATGGACCCAACCATTTCTTTTGCTAGTGTGTCTGCTTGTATTTTTTGTTTACCTGTTTGAGCCAACAAACGTGTGGATCTGTAGGCTGCTGGACAGGGCCATTTTAAGACTTCAAGCATGCAGCAAACTCATCCAGCTGCAACGCTTCAAGGCCACTGGGCACTTTGGCACTGAGTCCACGTGGACAATGGAGGTCAAAAGGAAGACCCCATGTGACCAAAGAATCCGCCAGCTCAGCAGCCTTAGATATATTTTGCAGGTAATCTTTCGACCTGGCGAATTTTGTGAACTCGTATGGACCTTTCTTCATGTGACACTTCTAGTACGGACAATTTTTCTGGCAAAGGTGTGCCACTCCTTACCTCATCGATGGACACATTGCGGCCTTATTACACGTGCATCATGTCCTTTGACCATGTGCTGTGTGCCACATTATTTGCAGCATTGCCTTTGTTAAAGGGTGGAATATGAATGTACTTGTTCACAGAATATGTGTGCGAACCATTCCAAGTGCGCATTCACTGAATCTGATTTATCATGAGAAAGCACATGGGACAACCACTATGAAACCGTGTGGGCCTTGAGGATGCAGTTGTGCTGATTGTTGTAAGTCAGGAGATATATCGACATTGTGGCTTCTATGTATTCCTCAGTATTTCATGGTTTAGCTCGGCACTTGTTGCACAATAGTAAATGCTCTGGTGCTACCTCTTTTGTTCGGTAATGTTGCTGAATCATGTCAGCATCGCTACAAGGGTTAATGCAAAGGGTCACATGATGGGGATATGTGAGCTTAGAGTCAATTTGGGGCTTACTGTACTGAATTTGACATAATGCAGTCCCTGATGTGTTAACAAGTTCACCGTCCTTGTTTGTCGATCCTATACGTGGGCATCAATTATATAAATGCAAAGGAAGAAGCAAGGATATCTCATCCACAAACAAAAAAAAAAAAAAAAAAAAAACTGTGCACACTGACTAATTGTGCACATTGAATGTAGTTGATGGAATGCTGCTTGCACTCAGAGAATGGATTCAGTGGACAGGAAATATTGTTCCAAATACCATGGTCTTGACCACTCCATGGTGTTGTGCCTTGTTGGCAGAGGGCCATATGTTTGGCATTGTAAGTCCTGCCACGTAAGTTGCCATATGGTCCTTATCAATTTTGGCCTTTGTCGCTGGCGAGCGGGGCAAAGCCAATGGAGACATCAAGCCCAGGCACAACACAACATAGTTTCTTGAAAAAGAAATGGACGCTTGACGAGTCCATGGCTTGACGATGATGAAGATGGACCAATTGCTGTGTAACAACCAAAGCAGAATGGGAATGACGGCGTGTTGATAACTAGTAGTTTCAATTCTTACAGCAGCCAGAACTTAAGACAATGAACTCGTGGACACATCTCTAAAGTGTGTGGATGTCTTCAATGCTTTGCAGTCTGTGATGATTTGAGGCACCTGACTCCTACAATGCTATATTGCACTTGCCAGTCATTTGGTGCTTTGGGTTGTTTTGCTGAGACATCACCCATGTCGTATAGCATTCCTGCATAATGCTGTGTGCTTGTGCCTGACTGTCATTTCTTCCTCCTTTAGGTGCATGTCCCAACAAGAGGTTCCCAATATTACCTGTCCAACATCAGGCTTGTTCCAAACACTGCAACAGTGCCATTCAATAGCAGAACTTAATGATTTCAATGGCATTGTTCCCATATATTGTCAACACAACTGTGCATGAAAGTTGTTGTCACTATCATTGCAGGAGATGGGATTTCTTGCGGCAACATTTGCCCTTGTAGAAATATTGGAAGAATCTGAAGGCAACGAAGTCGGGCAATACTATAATACCTTGCGCGCTCGACACAATTGGGATGACGACCAAGAGGAGCAACAAACCAGAATGGGTGAAGGAGTAAGGAATGAATATGTTGGATCTTTGGAAACTGTGCAGATTGAATTCAACGTTTTGCAGTGGCCCTTGTACAATTGTTTTGCTCTGCACATCCCTCGCGTTGTTGTGCACCGAGCGCAGCAACTGTGTCAGTACTTGAGGCTGTGTGCTAGTCACGTGCAGCATTTGTCAAGGACAGGCAATACTCTTGCGATTAATGGCCCAGGTGGGCCATTGTATAAAACCTTGTTCCTAGCCCCGCACTCAGCTGTCAACTGAAGCAGCTGCACCGTATGTATGATATTCGCTGCACTTTTTGCACGATATGATTTAGATCAACTAGTACAGCAGGCTGAGGACTTCAGTCATGTAGCAGTGACTTACCACACAGGTGGCAGCGGCTAAGTTGAACGAATGCAGGACATAAAAACGTTCTTGGATGCGTACACACCTATCATCACCTACAAGGTGCGAGGGCTGTTCGTATCATAGTGTAATACAATTGGAATTCAAAATAAAAAGGTGCAGGGGCACAGCTTTGATTTGTTGGAGGCAGTTTTAAGAAATTGCAGCACCTTGTGTACTAAGTGCTTGTGCCTGTGCAGTGCACGTGTGATATTGGCAAGCTTTTCGCTGGTGCAAGCGGTACTTTGGCAGGTACTGAAATTTTTTCTTACATATTGCTTGGTAAATGTCCAACCACAGATGGGCCCAGAACTGGGCATTTCATCAGATGGTTCACCCACATCGTTGGACGCCAGGGAGCTGCTCCAAATCCTGCATCGTGAGAATGGCGTGAAACGTGTTTTGCCTTTACTGGAGCCACGCCTGCTTGAGCACAAGGACCTCCTGAATGACAACTTCAGGGACCATGACACCATCCAGATGCTGTCTCTTCGCGATGCTGCAGAAGCTTTGGCATGGGTTGTTCTCAAGGGTGAGGAGGCTGCGAGCTTCTTGAAGGGCTTCAGCTTTTCAGAGTCTGGGTTGTCTGAAGCAGTCAAGGTGCTGAGGGACAAAATCTCTGTTGAGGAGGTGTCCAAGGTGCTGTACGATCAGAAAGCTTCGATGGTAGGGAGCCTGGGGGGCCCAGAGGGCGCGTTGAAGATTGTCACCCACAAGGTGCAGCAGCTGCTTCGGTTCTTGAAGCACAGGGAAGAGATGATCAAAGGCAAGCTTTGGAGGCTCAGGGCTTGTCATTAACTGCTGAACTCGCCATCGATCCAGGTTTTGCTGATGGAGGGTGTCCAAGCGTGAGCTTTGTCATTGTGCGGTGCTTGCGTGCTCACAGTGCCAACACCACTTTATTGCTCGAGGACATATGTTGCTTGAATGCTGGGCAGCTTTTGGACGTCAAGTGAACTCATTGTATCCTGTTGATGATAGTGGAACATAGTCAAGTGCTAGTCATCATTCACTGAAGATGAAGTGAGAGCAAGAAAAGTGACAGAGCACAGACCTTGCACACAAGAGGACTCCAATGTGTTCACATTAACGGTTGTCAAATGAACCTGTCTTGGCTCAAAGCTTTCTATATGTCGACTATTGCTGGCTGCCCTTGTGTGCGACTCTTTCCTGTTGAAAGTTGATGCATTTCTGGCTGACAGAAGAAGGCCACACAGACTGGCGCGGAATCATATTCGTGGAGCAGACGATCTCTGCTGTTGTCCTCGAGCAGCTGATGACCCTTATTCCAGAGCTGAGCTATTTCAGGAGCCAGTGTCTAACAGGTGAGACCTTTGCCATAGTTTTCACCCTGCGGAATATCCGAGGTGCCGCCAGTGTATCCAGCGAATGAGCTGCCTCTTGCTTTCCAGGTACAGCTGGTGCTGTGCTGCAGCCAAGTCCTGAATGCCGCTGCAGAAAGTGAACATAAACTGCCAGGTTCCGTTTTCAGACCATCAGGGAAGCAGAGAGGAGGATTGGTATATGCCCATCGGGATGAACCTTAGAAGAAAACGAATTCTGACCGGAGCAAGTACGCCTCGATGAATCAATTGAGTTTGTTAGTCAAGCTGTTGTGTGCAGGGCATGGGGGCACTGTGATGTCGACTGCAATGCAGGACAAGCATCAGCGGAGGATCGTGAGGCTGTTCCGGGAGGGCAAGGTGCGCTGTTGGCCATGGCTACTGTCCTGAACATGTTGGATGGATGTCCAGTGTGGATGTCCAGTCAACAGCATCTCCATTGCTTGAATGCGCTTTGTTGAGTGCCTGTGTTAATCTGTGCATCCCGTGTTGAAAGTGGTCGAAACTCAGTTTTGCCCATGGCTGGAGGCAATCCTAATGGCATTCATCATAGGATTGACAGTGCACTGCCCTTAAAACCATAAAGCCATCAGGAACCATTAATGCGTGAATGGTGTGCACTCCCTCAGTGTACCTGAAAGATTCGCACACAGTTGGCCAATGTGTTTTCAGGAGCTGCCACAGAAGCGGATGTGAAAGCAGCGGTGCACTGCAGTCAGATGGCCATTAATGTGTTCACCATCATCGCCTTTGGCTGCAAGGATCCTTTTGTTTGCCTGACAGGCCAGATGCAGCCAAGAACGAAATTCCACCGCTTTGTTGTATGTGCTCTTAGAGCACTTTCTGGGCTGCCTCCACAGATCAACCTTCTGGTGTCCACCAGCGTTGCTGAGGAGGGCTTGGACATCACTGAATGCCGGCTCGTGGTGCGCTTCGACCTGCCGAAAACCGAGGCGGGCTATATCCAGAGCCGGGGACGTGCCCGCAAGGAGGACTCAATGTATGTGCTCTTTGTGGAGCAGGGCAACGAGGTGCACATGACGCTGGTGCACAGGCTGCGCAACTCAGAGCGGCAGATGAAGATGTATGCACAACACATAAAATCCGTGATGGAGTGCGAGGCGGATGAAGACGAGGACTTCATCAGGTTGAGTCCTTGTTGCATTGCATTGGCGGAGCGGAACATGGCCATTGCATCCACTTGGCCCATTAGCCTAAGTTTGGCATTTTGAAATTCTGACTGTTTGGTTGTACCTTTGCTGCTTGTATGTGCTGTCGTCAGAGCTTGATAAGGCACTGCATGACGGGTTCCCTTGGTGATATCCAGTCTCCTTTGCTGAAATAACTTGTGTGGATGACAATTCCACTCAAGAAAGTGCTTCGTCAGTGGTGTGCATGTCTAAGAGCATTGTTGGCTTTTTGGATTCATGTTCGGGGCACCAACCACGATCTTATCAATTCATGCTAGCATTGCGCAAAGGGGTGTACAAATGTGGTATCGACGAACATGGCATTGGATGCACACTCTCTTTGGGCAACAGTTTCGCAAACAGACGTTTTGGAACCACCTTTATGTTGTTTGCGGAATCTGTTGTGTAGCAATATCACCTGAAATGTTTGTTTGCCGCTGCCATTACCAAGAAGGAATACAGCCCTGCTCTGCCACGCTCAATTGTACTGGGCAGTGTGCTATTGGAGCAAACCCATAGTACGCAGCTGTAGCCACCAGGAAATGAAAGATGACGTCTAGCCTGCAATTATTAGTTGGCAGGTCGATGGGCATTTGTGCTGTTGTGCCAGAGTGTACTCCCTTCCATTGATGTATTGTTGTTTGGCATTGATGCATAACAACAATCAAGATCAAGGTTGTTGTTTTGATCAGCAAGGTGTGCACCATTGTGTATGGAATTCTGATGCTGTTGGCCAACTGAAACCCGATTGTTGTCCTCCGCAGCGGCACAGACATGGCCAACATGGAGATCGAGGAGGCTGAAAAGAAATCCAAGACAAGGCCATCAGAAAACCTGACATCCCTCGAAGTGAAGGAGACTGGGGCAAAGATATCTGGGGATGCTGCAGTTTCCCTCATCCACCGTTACTGCATGAACCTGCCGCACGATCAGTACTGCTCCCTAATCCCCCGGTTCTTGTTCAGGTACACACTCTCCGCAGATTGGATGTGTTCAGTTTCTGTTTATTTGAGGTTAGTGGTGCCTGGATGTCAAAGTGCCAGGCGCCGCTTTGCTGAGAACCAGCTGTGCTTGTAGTCATGCGGCATGAGAGCTAGCGCAAATACTAACTTGTGCAAGTGGCAGTTCTTTTGCATTGCCTTGCAGGTGAATGGGCATTGTTCAGTTTAATGTGCGCAAATGTAGCAATGGTGCGAACTTGCTGAGGGTCGCTCATCCTGTGCCGCCAAATTTTGGGTGGACCCGTCTCTGGTAGCGTTTTGCACATGGAAAACAGCAGATGTGCATTCAAGGTGGGCTCAATGCATTTTTTTGGACAAGGAATGTTTTGGCACAGCTCGGTTGGGTCAACTGTTTGCTTTAGCCCATTCCCTCCACGCAACCGCCGCGCGCTTCACCAAACAGCAGCGAGGCAGGCTGCTGAGAGCGGGCGATCCTCTCGCAGGTCCCAGACGGGCGACAAGAACAACCAGAAGCAGTTCCAGTACCAGCTCACCCTCCCCAGCAATGCCCCCATCAAGGGCCCTCTGGTGGGGGCGTGGAGCGACTCCAAGGCCCGGGCCAAGGCCGCCGTGGCGCTGGCCGCCTGCCGCGAGCTGCAGCTGCTCAACGAGCTGGACGACTGCCTTCTGCCCCAGGCTGCCGCCTCACCGGGCGACGAGTCCAGGAAGAAGCGCAAGAACATGTCCGCGGACGAGGCCGCGGCCGCATTGGAGGCCGACTGGCACATCGAGACCAACATCAACCCGCGCGTGCTCGTCTGCGCGGACGACCGCGACGCCTACCTCCGCCTGATGCGCGATGGGGGCCGGGCCGACAAGGGGGGGGCCGGGGCGAATGCCGCGCCCAAGGCCGGCCCCGCGAGAGAAGCGCCCGAGGACGCGCTGCCCGGGCTGCTGCGATCCTCCCCCCGCGCGCCCAACGGGGACTTCCGCCTCCACCTGCACGCCGCCGAATTCGAAATCATCAAACCCCCGGACGCCTCTGCCGATCTCGTGATCCCGGAAGCGCTCGGCGTGGTGGCCTGCCAGCCCCTGCCCGGTCCCTGGCGCTTCCCGCTCTTCCCCGAGTCCGCCGAGGTCAGCGTGGCCCTAAAGTACGTGGGGGAGCTGGCGCTGGACCCCTGCGCGTTGCGCGACCTCAAGGCCTTCCACCTGGCCCTCTGCGAGGGCGCCTACTTCAAGGGCAAGCTGCTGTCCCAGGCCTGCACCACGTCCGAAAACGGCATCCAGCGCCGCAGCTTCTACGGCCGGATCGCCGCCGACAGGGTGCGCTACATGTCCGGGGGCGTGACCCAGGCCCTGGACGGCTCGCCCACGCGCAACCTGAGCTGGTATTTGGTTGCGCCGCTCGCGGGCGGGTCCCTGGGGCCCGTAACGCCGTCGGGGATGCCGTCCAGGCGGGAAGGCAGGGGGGGCGCGAACACCCGCGGCGGGGTGGCCGGGGATGGGCGGCGCGGGGAGCCGTCCCAGTCGGAGGAGGCCGGCGGGGGGAGGGTCAGGGCGGCGGGCTGGATCACCGGGCGCAAGGCGGGGGTGCGCAGGAGGGCGGTTGAGGAGGGCATGAGGTCGAGGATCTACGGCCGGCCGCCCAAGTACGTGCCCTGCGGCGGGTTCCCTAAAGTCCGGGGCGGCGAGGCGGGCCCCAGGTCCCCGGGCGGCGCCGACGGGGGCCTCAAGGACCTGGGGCTCGGGCGCGGGGACGGGGACGGCGGCGGGATTGGGGCGCGCGACGGCCGGCCCGCGCGGGAGCTGATCGATTGGGAGCTTGTGCGGTCGACGGCCGCGCGGCTGGAGCGCGTCGTGGCGAGCGGCATACCGCGGGAGCAATGGGGGTGCCTGGTCAGGGGTGACATCGTCATGTCGACGTACAACGAGGGGGTGTACAGGCTGCTGGGCGTGCGGCGCGACCTCAGCCCGAAGTCGTCGTTTCCGGCCAAGCCAGACCCCAGGCTGATGGATAGGGACCTCAGGAAGGTGGGTGGGCGGGTGGGCAAGGCTTGCTGCAGTTCAGGGGGGAGAGCGAGAGAGTCTTCAATTAAATTGGGATACCTTTATACAAAGGTTTCGACATTGCAAGTCATGCCCCATCTGTGGTATGTTCAGAGTGTGTGTCACAACTTTTTCACCCCCGTTAAAGGTCGCCAATGTACAATAGCTCACGGAAGGACAGGTACGCGAATGGCACTCGCTCCCAAGCGAGTGTGAAAGGCTCTTTCCGTGCTGTGAAAGATTGCGTAGAGTCTCCCTGTGCGTGGTGAAGAGCGCACAGCAGAAGCAGAACCAACAGAAAACATGTGCTCAGGATGGGTGGGACGGTGGGCATGGATTCTTGTTGGCTTTGGTGCCTGATATGCATTGCAAGGTAACGAGACATTTCAGGCCCTTGGTGCTGTTATGTGCCCTCAGTTGCTTCTCAACTCAGCTGATCAGACAGCTTCATAGATCTGCGACAGTTTTCTGCAAAGGACAGAATGCTCATAACCAAGAAAGCACAAGTCATTGAAACTAGTTGCGCAGTATCTTGTAGGGTAAAGAAGATGGTGTGTTGTGACCGGGACATACCTTTGCCACTTTCCAAGGGCGAAGCACTGGCACACTCCAAACGTGTCAATTTTGTATCAACTCCCAGTTTGTGCATTTGGAGTGCTCTTGTGATTCGCACGTGGACAGTGGGAAGCGTAGATGGTCCTGGCGTTTTTGTCTCGTTTGATGAAACAGCAGTGCAGAAGCAGATTGGGACATTTATGTGTTGGCACAGTGTGCACGTAGATCGATGTGCACATGCGAACGTGTTTGGTTTCAAGCTTGTGTGCTTGTTTCTTATCCATGGAGTTTAGATTTCTGTAGAGGATGGAAAGTAGGTGGGATGAGCATGGGCTTCGAATTCTGGCGATGTTTGTGGCATGGGCCTAAACGTGTACGAATACTTGTGCAAATCGTCGTTGCACCAAACGTGCAGAATGCACCAAATGAACTGCATGACACAGGACATGGATGTTATGTGCCACGGCTGATGATACATCTGGTAGAGCCCTTTAATGTTGTCCATTAGAATGTTGTGGTGTATCAGACCTGGGGCAATGTCTCTCCAACTATGAGCTTATCTCATTTCCTTCATTCCTTCATAGATGCGTTATTTATCTCTGACCTTATATTCCGGAACTCAATTCTTATGCAGAACGTTAGCCATTAAATCACTCGATCATCTGCTTGGTCACCACCGAACACACTCTCCAGGAAAAAGTCTTGCTAGTCCACATTTCTATGGTGCTGCACACTTCTATTGTGCCAACAAGACTTTCCTGGAGGGTGTGCTCGGAGGTGACCAAGCAAATGATCGAGCGATTCAGTGGCTAATGTTCTGCATAAAAATTGAGTTCCGGAATAAAAGATAAGAAACAAACAGGGCATCTATGTAGGAAGAAGAGTAACCCAAACACAATGTTTAATGTCAGGAAGCAATACGGGCACAGCTCAGTGAGTCGATGGCGAGCCCATCAGCAGAGGCAGAGGTATGCGAGTACGAGACATTTGAAGAATACTATGCCAAGAGGTGGGGCCTGTCGAATTTAGATAGCCAACAACCGCTGCTCGAGTGCGAGCGCATGAGGACAATGTCCATCTTGAAGAGGGCACGGAACTCTCTGCGTCGGGGCTGGAACCCACTCAGGGCCCTGATGGAGGATGAAGAGGAAGGGGCTGCACTGGAGGTGAGCTTATATATGACAGTCTATTTCAAATTACGATGTACTGCACGTAGTATTGATGTTGTGGTCTTTTTGTTGAAATCGGAGGGTTTTAGTTGGCTTGAGCATGGGTGAAACCTATTGGAGAGGTCACCATTTCAGCAACAAGACCACCACACCAATTTGACGGCATGTGGGGCACTGTCAACATCCAAAGGCGTTTACTGCTGAAGTGAGTGTGTTCCCTTTGCCACACAACATTCTGGTGGTGTGCTGGTGCTGGGAGCACATATCCTCATTAATAACATCAGTGAACACATGAGGAAGCACTGCCTTTTAAGATGTTAGAAGTCCTCATGCTGCAAGGAGAGGGGCATAGCAAATTTTATGAAACCTTGCATTGCTCCAGCATGTCACAATTAATGAAGCGGCAGTGCTTGTCACGTTCTTGCACACTTTATCAATGAGGACTTCCCTTCCCAGTATTCGCGCACTAGTTATGTGGAGGGTTCTTTAACATGGGGCAGGAACAAGATCTTATGGTCACCTATGGATGCCAACCATGGCTGACATCTTACAGCAGGTGAAAGGGTAGAGACTTTGCACATTTTGTCTATGTGATAATGTGGATTGTCCTCCTGTTACTGCGGCTATTGTCCTGTGCAATGTGCCATGCCAAGCCCCACTACAGGATGCCTACTCAACATGCTGCAATTCTGTCTGGGGTGGGAAGGGATGCTCTTGCATCATTGTCATTGCGTTCAAGCAATTAGGTCGGTGGTCCATCACTTTGTCCCTGTTCAGCACTGCCGAACATATGGTGATGCGTACCAAGAACAACACTGGGGACAGGATTTTGCCAGGCCTGCTGCTCTCACCTCGCAAGCCTGCGGGCTGGAATCAAGGGGCAACCCAGCCTGGCTATTGGAGCCAATTGTTTCCTGTGAAGGCATCCTGTAACAGCATGGGCATCATCCCGTGCCAAGAATTTCACACACATTCAGGCTTACTTGACGACTGTGTATGCAGCGATCTAAACACATTATTTGCCACATTTTGTTTTTGATTTATTTGGCCATGTTGCCATGTTATGGACATTTTGGACACTGCTTGGTCATTCTTGGCCTGTGGCTGCGAACGCTGCTCTGTGCTGCACCCCACATGGGTGAGTTTCCCCCACAGGGGTACAAGTGCGCAACAACGATTCCATGTTGATGTTGCAAGTTAGTGTTGGGCTGTATCTCACAGATGCCCACCTTTGCACATTTGGTGTAGATTTCAATCACATGAACTTTTGGAGTGTGATGACAAGGCACTGCCCTGCAGCGAATCACTTGATGTCTGTATCGATTGACTTGCCACTTGCGTCTTGGGGCCTTTTGTCAGGATACCAAGGAGGAAGCATACCAGAAGAAGAAACAGGACAGCCGGTGGACCAAGGTTGTGCACCTCGTGCCAGAGCTGGTCGTGCTGCATCCGCTGCACCAGACGACGTGGGCCTCACTCAGCATGGTGCTTGCTGTGTTGTGGTGCTTGGAGAACCTGCTGAAGGTCCAGGAGCTTGGGGAATTTCTGTGCAACTCTGACATCATAGAGAGGTGGGACAAGGCATGCTGCGCTGCCTGCTTGCACTTGTTCAAAGTGCCCTTGCATCTGTAACGTCCATTTTGGTGAGGCTTCAAGCAGGAAAGAAGGGGTTCATGTCATTCCCATTGCTGTACAGTGCAAAACGCGAGCAAAAGCAAGGGGATTCAATAACCCCCCACGGGGAAAGGGCGGACCTAGCAGTCTAGAAGAGCTTCGGGGCCTGGTTGGCAGACACATTAGGACGGTAGTCAGATGGGAATTCAAGAGATACCATGGTGGCGACATGCACAATGGGGTGTCGTAACGCCATGGCTGGAAAACTCCTTCTTCTTCTTCTTCTGTACTATGCAAGTCCTTTCACATGCCCTTGCTGGCATAACAGACACATTGTCAAGCCAACTGCTTTCATGTTTCAGGGCATGTCTGTCAAGAAGCTCACTTTCCTTGCTGGTGTAAAGGCAAGTTGCTATACTGGAAGTGCTTGTGCGCCATCCTGCAGTGTTGGACATGCTGATGAGTCAATGTGCGGGTGAGCTTGGAACTGGTACATGTCCTTCATTCTGTTCCTGTAGCGAATGTGGACAGTGCAATATAAGCTTGCTTGCCTGTGACAGGTCTATCGCCATTCCTGACGTCCAGATGCTGTACGAGTCCGTCACCAGCAAACACTGTGGAGAGCACTGCAATTATGAGCGGCTGGAGTTCATGGGCGATGCGCTGCTTAAGTATGCGGCCACGATGCACCTGTATTGGTCTTTCCCAGAGGCCCACGAGGGCATCCTGACTAAGAAGCGGGAGGCCATGGTTTCAAACATCCGCCTTGCCAAGGTGTCCCAGAGGCTTGGGCTCAATCGGTGTCTGCGGCACATTCGACTGGGTGACCACCCATGGAGGCCGGCAGGATGCCACTTTTTGGACGCTTTCTGGGCTTCTGTTGGTGGTGACATGACTAATGGTGCTGCTTGGTATGGAGGGAGGAAGGGCAAAGCCCCGCCGAGTGAGTCCACTGAACATGCCTTTGACAGATGTGCTCTGACAGGCATGTGCGCAACTTGTTGTTTTGATACCTGGATGAGTGAATGATGCAGTTTGGCTTTATGTTGCTCCTGCAGAAAATAGGGAGTCTCAACTGAGTGGAGTGCTGGACGCAATACTAGTGCTGTCACCGCCTGCCACTGGTGCTGCTGCCGTTACTGCTCCTACTTCTAGAACTACGCTGTAGTAGTGGTGGTACCCAGTGCTGCCCATTGTCTGAGACAAGCATCAGCACGCTTGTGCAGTGTTCCTTGTTGATGCTGCGACCCTGTGCTGGAGCATTGGTAACTCTGTCCACTTTTCGTATGGCCTTGTGTGTTCCAAGAGCACGGCCCGCCAATTAGAACAGTGCCTGGACCAAAATATTCTGCACGCTGCCATGAGGATCGCACAAGACACTGCCCTTCACCTTTGCTCACACAGATGAGTTGTGATCCCACTGGAGCAAATGTGCCTTGATAGACTTGTGCATTCTTATGGACAATGCCCAGTGGTTGGGGGGTGACGGGATGGTGACTGAAGAAGATGGGATGATGGCCAAGATGATCTGACACTGTTGTACCCTTTTGTTGTACCCAGCACAACGCCAATTCGAAACGTTCAAAGTGAAGTTCAAGCTGCTGGCAGATGCAGTGGAGTCCTTGATAGGAGCCTTTTATGCCCATGGTGGCATCAAAGCCGGGTTTGCTGTGATAGACCGGATGGGGCTTGTGCCTGCACAGTACCTCTTCCAGTACTCAGAGATATTCGAGACCCGGGATGACTGGCTACGGGACGTTGTTGCAAACCCGGATGCCACCAACATACCCGAAGGAATGAAGTCCTTTGCTCAGACATCCAGCAGGGCGAGGGGCTTTAAGGGCCAGAGGGACATGTCAGGTTAGCGCAAACAAAGGTGATGCTGCTGTGAACAGTTTGCAGGCGAATTTGCTGCTGCAGCACTCCAAAGTGTGGCGATTGGTGAGCTTCACAATGTTCGATTTGCCCATTGTTGGCAAAGCATTGTGCGGTCAATTGATTTACAGTGCTGGGCACCATAACAGACTGCAGCTGCCAACCATTGTTATTGCATGTATTCAGAATAGTTCATGCCTTACTGAGTAATGGGATGGGTCGAATTGGGTGATGGAATTGTTGATTGCGGCACTTTAAGCTAGCAGCAACGATAAGCAACAGGTGGAAATCAATGACCTTGTTTCTACGCCTCCTATTTCTATTGGTGCCTTAAAAAATACTGTCTGGTCCACAGGCCTGGAAGAAATCGTGAAGCACAAGTTCCAAAACAAGTCCCTTGTTCTGGAAGCAGTGACACACTGTTCCTGGCCGCATTCTGAACCACCGTGCTACCAACGCCTGGAGTACCTGGGTGACGCCGTGCTGGACATCCTGGTCACGCGCTACATGTTCCACAAGTACGGAGACTCAAATCCTGGTCAGCTGACTCACTTGCGGCAGGCCGCTGTCAACAATGAGCGCCTGGGGCTCTGTGCAGTGAAGCTGGGGCTGCAGAGGTTCATCCTCCACTTCTCGTCATACCTCCAGGCCCACATATCCGAATTTGTAAACCAGGTGTGGTTTGCCTCGCACAAGCTGCCCATCGTTATGTACATGGAAATCCCATTCAAACAGCCCCATTTCCCCATTGAACGATGTCCTGCCTGGAACTTTGTTGGGTAAAATCTTCTTAGATGCAGTTGCTGCTGTGATAGCTCTCCTCCTGTCTTTTCTTTCGTGGCAGGTTGCCACATTTTGGTTTTTCGATGCTTCCACATCGCATTCAAGAGTGCTGTCGCAGTTCCACTTGCATGAGGGAATCACAAGAGTCTCGAAGCATGTGTACGGTCTGTGCATCGCATTCCTTTGGCGATTGTTGTCCAGTGAATCAACCAACAGCCGTGCATGGCATTTGTGCATGTGGAGCGATTGCCGAGACTGCAGCATTCGTGGTATTGTTTCCATGGTGAGCGGGTGTGGATGGGGTGTTGGCACTCAAGCTGCTGCCTACATAGTACACCACATTTTCGATGCAGTGCTCAGGAAGTCAAGACAAAATAGCTGCTGTGGCGCTGCTCTTTTTGTGGTCCAGCAACCGATGCTGTGGCCAGAGTACTGCGACCTTCCCATTGGTTATGTTGTTCCTTCCCAATGTTACTGGTGGGCGGTCAATAGCTGGAATGGGTGCAGTGAGATCACTTGTTACAACTTGGTTTTGGCACCTACCCCTGGGCTTCTCTATGTCCCAACAGAATGGGCCCCCACATTGTCCATGCACTCCCTGATCACCTGAGAGTGCTCTGTTGCCCTGGTGATGGCACCCCAGGCAGCATTTTTAAAAGATGCCTTCTGTATGGTGTCAAGCTGTATCAATTCCTCTCCGCAAATTCCTAGAACCTCGTTTTCAAGCATGAACATCAGAAAATGAAGCGCCCTTTCACTGGCGCTCCAGGCAATGTTCAACAGGTTGCAGTGCACCTTCACTGTTGAACTTTGTCTCCTGCCCTTGTGCACCAAACACACCAGACCATCAACATAGCCTGATGAAAGAAACAATGCAGAAACCAATTTCTAAAGCACCAGGCAGTGTGCTGCTGCCTGCATTGCTCAAGGATCTGGAGCACAAGCAGACAGCCTAAAGAATGTCTGCTGGTGCAGACGCTGAACCCCTGTCCTGTGTCCGGCCCTCCTTTCCAGGTGGAGCGCCTGTCTCAGGAGAAGGCTGGCCGTGGTGGGCGGGCCTCCTTCGGCTTGGGCGAGCGCCAGGCGCCCAAGGTGCTGGGCGACATCGTGGAGGCTCTCATTGGGGCCACCTACCTGGACGCCTATGGCAGCTTCAAGGCCACCTGGGCCATCTGGGAGCCCCTGCTGCAGCCCCTGCACACGCCGGACACCGTGCCAATGCACCCTGTGCGCGAGCTGCTGGAGCTCTGCCAGGCCTTCCACTGGGACGTCGAGTTCAGGAGGGTGCGGGACAGGCCGGGGCGGCGGGCCCAAGGAGAGGGCGGGCCAGGGGGCCCGGGTGGGCTGCGCAGGCAGCGTGGGGAGTCGGATGGGGGTTCTGACAGCGATGAAGGTGGGGTGGTGGAGTCCGTTGCCCTTTTGCTCCGGATGCTTCCCTTGCGCACGCTGATGGGCGTGATTCCAGGATGCTTTGTTGGAATGTTCGCTCCTGTTGCTGCTGGCTGCAAAACCAGGAAATGGTAGAGCAGTAACACGTTCAATACTTCCATTGAAGCGAGTTGTGAAGAAAAGGGTGTCACAAGAGTCTCTTGTGGTGGGAGGGTTGGCCCGTGTTGACCCAGTTGGCCCGGTAACTGGCCCGTGTTGGCCCAGTAACTGGGTTGGCCCAGTTGGCCCGTGACAAGTTCACCTTCTTGTGAAAAGGGTAGCTGCACTCAGTTGGGTGACCAGACACATCCCCGACTTGAAGAGGCAGCCTGATGCACAGTTTGCCTCTTATGGCGTGCTATGAAAACTTGGTAGAGCCTCCTGTTGCATAATTTTCAGGTCAACATGCACAAAGCATGTCCTACGGTGCTTTGAGACACTCCAAGGTGGAAACTAAGATACGAAAATAGCAAAACGAAATGGGGCAGGACATCAACGAAATTGAGGTGTGTAACAGGCGGGGAGGAGGAGGACGATGACGAGGAAGAGGACGATCTTGAGTTGGATGCAGAGGTGAGGGAGGCCGGCTCCGATGAGGAACGGGCAGAGGAGAGACCAGATTGTTCGTTGAGGGAGGATGGTGGGGTTGGCGGGTCTCGGGCAGACTTCAGGAAAGACAGGTCAGGCAGGCGGGCCGTGACAGACGTCACATCCGAGCCCCTGGCCATCAAGGTGAGCTGGGATCGGTCTATGAAGGGATTGGCATTCCCGGTCAGGCAGGTAGTGCCCAGTTTGCCATTTCGCCGAAGGAAGTGGTGTCCATGAATGCTGCCCCGCTGGCCTGGAAAGAACTGGTGTAATTTGCTGCTAGCTGCATTGTCAAAGTGTGACTTCTTTGTTGCCCTTTTATTTTGCTGACAGATGGCAAGGGAGTGTAGATAGAGCTTACCTTGCATTCCCCCACTTTATGGAAGCATTGCCATGCCGCACGCAAGGGAAAGTTCATGCTGACGGTTGGGGCCTGGGGGCACCAACAAAGTGAGCAAACAGACCATGTGTCGTGCAACTGGACATGCCATCATGCTATGTCCAGGTGCCTGAGCCCTTGTCGGCTTGAAACTATGAAATTCGCAATGCATGCAATGGGCAGTGTTGGTTGTGCATGGAGACGGTGCAGGATTTTGAATCCTGTAGCTATGGTTTGTTCTGCTGCCGCCAAGTGCAAGGCCAGAAGGACCACGAATGTGAGACGACGAAGCCCCTGTCGTCTCTGCTGGTTCCGCGCAGCCATCATTTGTATTTGATATGTGGTTTGCGCTCTGGTATTGATGTTTTTTTGTCCGTTTCTGTTTGTTATTTGCATTTGTATGAACATGTTGATGTACTTTGCCCTGTCTGTGCTCAGCCTATCAAACCTTGGCTTCATTGCGTTGGAGGTTCTGAGGTCGATCGGTTGCCAATGGTGTCGGGTCTGCGCGCAGGTGGCTGTCAAGGCGATTGTAAACGGAGAAATTGTCGCAGAGGGTCGTGGTACGCACATAAGAGCAGCAAGGAGGGAAGCTGCGAGGAATGCCTTGGAAGGAAGCTTGTCAGCGTACCGTGGCCACCGAAGGGACCGCCGGTACAGTGCTGTCTGCAGCGTTGAGCGCTAATTCCATGGGCTCAGGATCTCCTTTCAATTGGAATTCATCTGGATGGTCGCAAGCTCACCACAGATATTGAAGCTGGCAACGGAATGAGGGCATTTGGGCCCCTGGATTCGGGCCATGTACTAATGTTCAGAACTGCACTTCATGATGGGGCTGTACACTGTAAGGACAAAACGTGGAAGGACGAATTGTGCCCCTTGCTCCGTCGTGAATGGAATGCTGTCCAGGCCAACATCGACTGCCATCTGAATTGTTTCAAAACCTCCTTTTCGGGATCGACTAGCCATCTGGCAGGTGATTGAGCATTTCCTCCAAGAAATGGACCGCGCAATACAGTTTTGGCCACGCAAGAGCTTGAACTCCGTTCGGCATGCTGGGAATGACAACTGATTGTGCAGTGCTGCATGTGTTGGGCCCAACAATGACACAGTGTGCGCTTCGAATCGTGAGGTCTAGTATTTTGGTCGATGTGGGGTTTGACCGCGCCTTCCCCAATAGCTGGGGGTGGCGACATAATGACCATTAAGGAATGGGGCATCGCTACATTCTTGCATATTTCCTCCGCCGAAATGTAACAGTCGCCATTCGAAAGCTTGCTCACAGCATGAGAGCCAAGCAAATAATCAAGCTCACCATCGCATTTGGAAAGACTAGATATTGAAACCCCAGGAAAGTTCCGTTTCGTCACCTCAGAGGGTGATGTTCATGAGGAAAGTGCACCGTTTGGGGGCGCCATTGGGGCCAGGCCCAGCCAGATCTTGAGGAGTTTGAAATTCTCAACCTGAGTGGCGCGGGGTTGAAGTACTGCTATGTCCACTGCCCTCACCGATTTTCCATGACTTTTGGATCGCATTGTGCCATCCAACATGTAGTGCTTACATAGACTCGCAACAGGCCTCATGGTTTGAATCTCAAGAAAAGAATAACACGAACACGGTACTAGTATGACGTTGGATAAATGGCGGTATTTCTTCCCAAAAGGAGGGAATGCACTGAAGGGCACTAGGTTACAGGTGTTGTGCATCAAATATAGAGCGAACAGAGACGTGTTATCTCAAGACACTGACGATAGCCAAGCCATTTAAACACCCTCGAAGACCTACAGCTAACGTATATATCGTCCTGCTCACCGCCACAGAACGTAGTCTGGCGGTTGGTTTGTGTTGCAAAAGGGTGTATTTGCAGTGCACCGGGGAATCGTTACTTCTGGGACGGCGAAAACGACTAATGCTCTTCTTGTGTCTCTGTTGAAGTCAAGCGCGGAGTATATAGGTGTGTATGTGCTGTAGAACAACATGGGTGTGGCACATGTGCTGCTGAGCGGTGGGAGCATCGAACAGGGTGATTATTACCAAGGGGCCGAACTGCATCAGTCTCAACAGCTGCCGAGGCGGCCTGGAGGCCCCAGGGGAATCTGCATACGCTGGCCAATGTCCTTTTGAACTATTCCCAAGCAGACGGGCCACGCTTACCGCCAGGTCGACACATCTGCTGCCGCGTCAGCATTACTGCCGTGCAGCCTGCTAGGCCACCACATCTGTTAATTGTTTGCGCACTTCGGTCCCGCTTTGCATGCATTTGGGACGGCCGTCAACTTAAATAGCCGGTTCACCAAATCCGCGCCCAGTGACTCGCGACGCTTGAGTCACTTGTGAAGACCCCAAGCCGCTCATCAAGCTGCCGGCGCCACCCTGTGTATCACCGAAATCCCCCGCAGTCTTTCGCACGCTACTGTTCACAGGTGTAGTGCAACCCGCGCTCCCATCCCCCGAAGATGCCCTTTCGAATCCCGGAACCACCTCGCTCAGGCTGTCAGGCCTCCAGGTGTCTGAGGGATTTTAGCCCTCCCAAGAGCAACAAGCCGTGCTCCGAGATGTTCGGGCAGTGCTTCACGCACAGCCTCTCCAGCGACGGCATGTCCTGCAGCCAGGTCAGACCGCCGTCCGTGACGCCGGAGCAGCTCGCCAGGTTCAGCCACCGCAGCGCCGGCATCCCCCGCAGGTGCCCCAACCCAGTGTCGGTGACCCTGACGCAGCCCCGCATGTCCAAGTGCGTCAGCGAGGTCAGGCGCGTCAGCTTCTGCACCCCCGCGTCGGTCACTCTGTGGCAGCATATCAGCAGCAGCCGCTGGAGCGACGCGCAGCTCCCCATGGCCGCCAGCCCTCGGTCCGACACGTTACGGCAGCACGTCACGTTGACGTGACGCAGGTGCTTGAGGCCCACCAGCGACGCCAGCCCGTCGTCCGTGACTTTCGCGCAGTAGGCCAGGTTGAGGTGGCGGAGTGACGCCAGGCGGCCGACGGCCCCGAGGGCCCCGTCCGCAATCCTGGGGCACAGCACGAGGTGCAGCTCCTCCAGCGACTGCATTGGCTTGAGGCACGCCAGGGCCCCGTCCCCGATGTCGTCGAAGCCCTCCAGGCTGAGCCACCTGAGCGACGTCAGCGCCGACCAGCCCTGCGTGGCCTCGTCCGTGAGACCCCCGCAGCAGTGCAGCTTGAGGCTCTGCAGACACGTCCAGGACGCCAGGCGGGCCAGGCCGCCGGCGGTGACCCTCTTGCAGTACAGCATAGCAAGCCGCTGGAGGCGCGACAGCGCGCTCATGGGCGCCAGGGCGTCGTCCGTTAACCGCCCGCAGCCCACCAGCTCCAAGTCCACCAGTGACGTCATGGACTCGATGTTGCCGAAGCCCTGTTGCGTCACCTGCGGGCACCATTTCAGGCGCAAGTGTCTGAGCATCGTCAGCCGCCTCAACGCCGCGACGCCTTCGTCAGTTATGGAGCCGCAGTCCCCCAAGTTCAGCCGCTCCAGCATCTTCAGACTCTCCCCCACAACCCCCAGCACGTCGTCCGTCAGCTTGCCGCAGTGAGAAAGGACAAGACTCCTCAGAGAGGTGAGCAGGCCGAGGGCCTTGTACCCCTCACCTTTGATCCTCCCACAGGGGCCCAACTCCAGCCGCCTCAACGCACCCAGGCTCGCCAGCCACTTCAGGCCGTCGCCGCTGACGTCGCAGCAGCTCCGCAGCTTGAGCCGCTCCAGCGCCGGAACGGACGCCAGGTGCTTGAGGCCCGCGTCCGTGGCACCTCGACTCCACTCGATGTGCCTCACTGCGGGAAGCTCCCCGAGGGAGGCCAACTCGTGCTCGTCGCTGAAGCGCCCGCTCATCTTCAACCACCGGACGTTCACAAACCTTTCGCGCAGCGATGCCACGACCGACCGTATGGGCACATCCTGGACGGATATCACGGCCGTGGATGCAGTGGCCCACGCGCCCCAGTGTCGGTTCACCAGGCGGCAGGACTGCAGCATGTGCGATGCGCTCTCCTCGCGGCGGACCGCGCAGGTCTTGACGAGCTCCAAGAGCTCGTGCGGCAGAGATGCCCAGGTCTGCATGGCCGATTGCTCCCCCTAGAACGCACGCGGACAAAGAATGGCCTCTCAGGCCCATGTGAACCCACTACCGCAAGTAAAAAATCGGCCGAATACATGGCTTCGAACCGTGTAAAAATCGTGTAAAACCACGTCAAAACGTGTGCCGGTAAAAATTGCGTACGCTCGCTGAATCGTTAGTATACGATTTGGCCCCGTTCTTATGCGTTAACTGCACGATGCCTACACGATTTTCAATCGTGTTACACGGTGCATGATTCTAAAAACCGTGTATTTTAGTTCGTGTTTTACTAGCATACGAGGTTTTGTTTCCGCAAGCTCAGCCAATATTGCCAGTTTATCGACAGTGGGCCGTCTGGTGAAAACAGCGCTCTCGCCGTGGCTGAGACTCACTGTCGATCGCTTTGTGCGCTGCCCATCGCATTCCGGGAGCGAAAGTCCGTGTTGTCGGAGAAGATGCGCCATCCCGTGACCCCGCACGAAAGCAGCTGCTCGCGCCACATCTCCCTCCCCGCCGCAAAGCTATCACGCCAACAGCGCAGGCGACCAGTGAGCGCGGAACCCAGGGCGATTATTGCCCACCCTCCAGCCCAACACCTACCCCGCATCCGCCGCGACGGCAGAACAGCCACGGCGGCTCCATCAAAGCCCGCCCTCGCCCATGTCGGTCTTCCAGACCCCGTACACGGCCCCTCTTCCTTTTCCGTCAGTTGAAGACCTTGCCTAAACCGCAAGCCGGGATGGCCGCAAATGTCCCTTCCCACACATCTGCCCTCCACGCAAGGGGTCCTCGCGCTCGCCCGACCAGTGGCCTCGGCGTTTGAGCGTCGGCACGCGGGTCAGATGTGATCCCTCTCGTTCCCTTCCGGCCGCCCGCTGCGGGCTTGCGCCCCTCCCTGAGGCTGTGCGCAGTCTTCCGCAGACACACGACTCAGCGTGGCTCCCTTGAACCGCCTCGCAAAACACCTACACTCGTCCGACCTTTGACTATGGGGCGTAAAGGCGCTGCGGCTGATGGGTCGGGGGGTGGGGGAGCGGTCCGAAGCAACGAGCCGGTGCCTCGCCGGCGCCGCTGGACAGCGCGGGGGGGGCGCGCCGAAAGGTTCAGGCTAGCGACGGGCGTGGCACAGCGCTTCGAACTTTGGCGGCCGTGAAGATGGGTTAAATGCATGGGCGAGTCCTTCTGCGTAAATGAGTACTTTTGCAATTGAACGTTATCTCACAACGTTGAGATTTTAGCGGATCTTTTTTTCAAAACGGGGAGCCGACGGCTGCTTTCTTGCCTTGGAATCAGTGTTCTTTGAATGGGCAAAACGTGAGAATTATTATCTGGAGAAGGGACTACGGATTTGTGTAGCGATTGCGGGGCGGTGCTGTAGTCTAGCATTGCATCGAATACTCGATAGACCTTACCTTCCTGGAGGGCATTCTCAAAAGGTATAATTAGGTTCGTAAGAATTACCGTCCTAAAGTGGATTATTTGTGTTATTACTGACTCGTCCTTCTGCATTAATTGATTAAATCGCCGATTTTTTTCTCCTGTCAAACAGGTGGCTCATGACTGCATAGTCGCTTTGATGTGTGATGGTTTTCATTGGTTTATCCATTAATGATGAAAGCGATTTCCTCAGGCGGCATATGGAGAACTTGTAAGACAATGCAAGGAAATTGGCGCTGTTGGGTGTTGCAGAATGACTCGGGCCTTAGGCAAGGCCTCTTGATATTGCTTGGGGTCTCGCTGCATCCAATCGGCCATTGTGCGACACATGGTCATAGGAACACGGCTGCACTTGCATCATTCTGCAATTGGTTTTGAAGCAGCAGCAACGCTGCAAGTTGCACATACCACGCGCCCTTGCGGGCTTTCGCAGCGTCGCATTTCACAATTCGAACGTTTGCATCACATAGTTCGGACAGCTGCCATGCTGCACCTGCTTGTATGGCACTGGTAATACTGGTCCTCACACTGCGATACATTAGCCGAAAATTTTGCTCACGTTCGCAGCGCACTTCACTTTCATGGAAGGCAACTTATCAAGGACAGCAACAATGACTTCCAGGAGCAGTTTGTTCTGCCATTTTATTGTGCGCAGCGCATTTGATCTTTCTTGCTCAAGTTGGCTCTGAGATGCACCTAGATGCAGTTCCGCTTAGGAGACTTCTTCTCCATCGCCTGACGCAATGGACGAGCCGATTGCCATTTCTATCTATGTTACTCTGCACCATAAGTTGGAACAAAAGAACCTAAAAAGCTTTCATTATGGCCCAATGCCCAGTGCTAGGCCACTCAAGTCAGCCTGTTCAGTGTCAGTGCGGGCAATGCCTCACTCATTTGTTTTCAATAGCGATGAAACTGGGGTTCTCTTGCAGGCTGCTGCCACTAATAAAAAAATGCCAAAGCGCACCGTCCTGAAAATCGTGTACAATGTTATACGTGTAAAAATCGCGTAAAAATCGTGTACCAATCGTTTAATGATCATGCAGTACACGGCTGCCGCTGGTGCACGGTTGAAGTCGTGTAAATCGTGCTGTATAACTTGATATTCATGGTGGTAAGGTGGGCCATTTTCGTGTACTACACAGGGTTGGAAACTAAACGATTTTGGCATCGTGCAAAATCGTGTTTGCAAGCGCCCGATTATTACATGATTTTAACACGATTCCACACGATTGGGCGCCGTGTAAAATGGTCGAATTTTGACCAGTGTGCCGCCGCGCTGCGCCGTTGGCCGAAATCTAGCGTCTCACTTGAGAGATGTCATGGAAGAGATGACGGGCAGCCCAACGGGGGAGGTGGTTGCGGAAGATGAGCGGTACATCAGGCAGAATGCGGGGCTAACTTTATTTCCCGTGGTGGCCAGTAACACAGGCCGTGTTCAAAATTGGAACTGTGCCCTTGTCCCCGCCAGATTAGCGGCAGCGTTTCATTAAATTTCGCGAAGAATGCCCTGCACTACCGGCGCAACAGTGTTTGGAACATTTACGTCAGTCCATTGTATCGTGGAGGCCCCGGAAACGCCGGTAGTTCAGGACACCGAATCACAGATTAGCCAGTGATATATTGATCCTGACATGATATGACAATATGGAGGATGGATCACGACCATGCTTCAGTGCAGAGATTTGCAAATGATTGTGGAGGAGGACCCTAGTCCACATTGAGATTCAAGCTAGTCCACGCTCAGTGGAGGGAAAACCCGGTCCAAGTAAGGTTCAATCTAGTCCAAGTTGCGGTTCGACCTTTCAAACGAGAAAAAACACGAGTCCTTAAAACCTAAAGCGGAAAACTAAAAAGACCTTCGTGACATTTATCTTCTGAAATGCAGGGTATCGGACATTAGTGCTCCACACTGTTTAAACAGCCGCTAACCTGCCAGGGCTGCCTCTCAGGCGATCCAGTGGGAGCAGCAGTTGGGATTAATGTTTTCTACTAGATATTGAACAAACCAATGGTAGTGCAGAATTGCCAATCCTTACGGTTTCGTACTCAGTCTCTTGCAGTTATGATTGCTTCAAACAATATTGAATTCTGAAAATGAGTATTGGCCAAATAAAATTTAAAAAATATGGTTACGTCTTACAATTAACGCCGTTCTGGCGGTGCCTTTCCTTCAGAGAACGGGGTGGGCGCGTCTCCGTGGCGCGGATGTAGGCTTCCCCGAGCCATGGTTTTGGATCCCATATCTCCTCGCAGCGGGTGCGAAAGTCGGGGGCCGAGCCGGAAATGGATTTTTCATCCGTTATCGCCGCCGCCAGTGAGTCATTCTGCCATGACGGCTGCCTGCCACAATGCTGCAAGCATAAAAAAGTACCTTGCAGAAGCAACAGAAACATGTGGAAATATGAAAAGAAGTATGCAACATGATAAACTGCGTTCCTGCGATGGCAGTGCCGCGTCGCGCATTCGCAGCTGCAAAACGGTTTTCCGCCACCGGCATATACGTCGTGTCGCCACCACCGCGGACGGCACTCAATTCCGAATCGAGGAAGGGTCGTCTTCTGCAAATCGCACTGTGCTGGGACGAATTGGGTGAAAAAACCTGAATGTGAGCCGCAATTTACTGCCAGCTGCTGCCAAGCCCGTCAAGGACCATTTCAATAAAGCCATTGGTCACGATTGCCATGTCGGCGTCCAACGCCACGATCAGTGGTGGCATCGCCACAGATGACTCCATCCTGCTCTCGCAATGTTTGCCATCAAGGCAGCTTGGCATCTGCGCGTTCTCCGCGACGCTGACGGGCAGCTCCTGCAGCGACATCAACCCGCCTTCCCTTAAACCCGCCGTCCATCGTTCAAGGCATTTTTGTTTGCTTGCTTGCAATTCCGCCCACAAGTTGTCTGCAACGTCTCATCTGGGGCGCCCCCTGTTCCGAGGACCATTCGGAGGGAGGCGGGACAGATCTCGCGACCACAACCGAAGGCGCGGTACGGGCGGGTGGCCAGCCAGGCGCTGGTGGCGATCCAAGTCATGACTTGGATGATCCTCCAGGGAGCCATCGGGGGCAACAAGGAACAGATTGCAATGGGTGATACATTCCGACCAACTGACATCAGGTGGCACTAGCACGCGCAGGGCAAGGCACCGAAGCAAAGCAGGGCACACAGCAAACGCTGCACTGCCGATGGAGTCACTACCGGTGACTCACCCGTGGACTGTGCCAGCACGAGCAGCCAGCCGCCTGCTTTTCCTGCTCGACTGGATCGATTCAGCTGCCGTTAGGCCGTCCGGGCCTGGATGGCACGTGAAGGCTGAGCACCTACCAGCCAAGGGGGCGGGCAGGAGGGCCATAATGTACTGCGGCCTAGGAAGGAGGGGCGTCTTCGCCTTGTGCGATCAATGTCGGCTGCGCGGCGCCGACTGGGAGAGATAATCCCCGTGTCGACTCGAAGCAAATGCATTTGTGTTGATTGAAGCATCAAAGTGTGATGAACAAGAGCTTTTGGGTGGGCTCGATGGGTAGACATGGTCGTGCCATCTTCTAAGGTGGGGCAAAGCGAAGGTTGGCTTCCGAAATTAGTGCAGATTGAATACTCATGCTCGGCAACACTTGGAGAGATGAACGGCTGCCCACAGGGAGGACATGGTGTGCAAACCAAGATAAAGGTGGCTTGGCGATGATGGCAGTATTCCGTTCGCTTGACCACTCAGTCAGCGGCTTGATTTAGTGAATCAATTACTGCATGGCATGCAGTACTGCATGCATTCTAAGCAGAGGTAAGGCATTGCAGGGGGCAACGCAACTCCCTCGTGCCCTCTGCTGCATCATGTGGACGGCGGTACATGCATGTACGTTCTATACATATGTGTAGAACATGATTCGAGTACTCGAATCATTATTGGCCGGCGTTCAACTGCGCTGCCATCCACCCCCTCCCCCTCCCCCCCGGCGTTTCTTCAAGTGGGAGTCTGGCCGCGTTGGTCAATAGGTGCCCCGGTGAAATGAATATTTTCGCAGCAGGTTTTGCGCCCATTCGACACGAGCACATTGTTCCCAAATATTTGAGAACAATTAACGTTAATGTGGCTTAGAATTTGGAATGCCAATTGTGAAACTGGCACCACAAACACGACCGTGGCTTGACGATTACGTCATCTTGAAGCATACAAATGCCCAGAGAAGGGAAAGTTCCCAGAATGGCATCCTAACATTGAGCAGAGCGTCTCCGCGCCACCTAAACGGGTGCAGCTGCTGGCGTGGCAGTGATGTGGCATTGCATGCATCTCCGTCGCCACTCTGGCGCCGCGCTGCCAGGCGAGCTGACGTCGCTGCAGTATCCCACAGCAGTGCAATCCATGCTGTGGTGGTTGGTCTGTGCAAGTCCAGTTCTTCGTCGAGGGATGGCTATCAGCTTTACCTAAAGTGTTTCCAGAACTAAATTTGCCCAACATTGAAGGGCATGGACAATCTTGAGGCATTTTTCCACTGCCATTAACCAGTACTTCATTATTGCACGGGTGCGTGTTATTCAAGCAACGAAAGGTGCTTAATTAAGAGTGCTGCACAACAGGTGATGCACGCTTTGTGTGCGCTGCTGTGTGTTGCGGCCTGCTGGTGTGCAGAGCTTCAGCCTCAAACCGCCAAGACAATACACACCGGGGCATCAATGGGCCAGGCGACCACCGCATCAGTCCAAGGCCGCCTGTGGCGCAACATCTTTTCCCATTTTCTGCTCTGTTTCGGCCTGCGCTGCATTTTCAGCGGCATCGAGGCCATCCGTCTTCTTCAATATTCTTCTTCAATGTGTCTCAACGGATGAGCGCCGCATCGATTGGCGCCTGGGTGGGCCCCAAGGCCCACGCAGCAGGCTCGGCAGAAGACGAAGCCCTGCACCAAACGGGGCCGATCTGCGTGCGCGGACCACCCTATTGTGCCAGGAACGCCCTGCGGCGTTTTCATGGTCGCCTGCCCGCGCGCCAACGGCCTGCCTGCGGCGATCGCACAATCAATCGCTGCCCGCACGCTTGACGCGCATCCGCCGCCATTTCGATGTCCATCCGCGAGCATGGCAACAGGCTCTACGCCGCGGGGGACCTGGCCGGGGCGCTGGCGCTGTACCGGCAGGCCGCCGACGCCGGGGACGCGGCGGCCTTGGGGAACGTCTCCGCGGCACTGCTGGAGCTCGGGCGGATCGAAGAGGCGGCGGCATCTGCGGCAGAGGCGGCTCAAAGGGCGTCCGCGCCCGCCAAGCTGTGGATGCGCGCCGCGAGGGCGTCGGTCCTGCTGAAGAGATGGGATCGGGCGGTGGAGTTTGGACGGCGCGCGGCGGAGGCTGGCGCGGGCGAGGCGGCTGCGTCGCTGGTGGACGCGGCGGAGGCGGAGGCTGGTGGTGGGGGGGGAGGAGGGGAAGGGGGGGTTGGGGAAGGGGGTGGGATGGATCTTCGCGCTTGCGTCGTCCGGCCGTCGCCGAGAACGCACAGGGAGCACTACGTGTTCGGACATGGACTGCCGACGTCATTTCTGGTTCGTTCGGGGCACGTTGATGGGGATATGTTTGCCGGCATGGGCGACGACGTTCTGCCGGCGGACTTGCACGCTGCCGAGCAGAGGAGTAAGCTCGAGGCCGTTGAGTTCGTCAGAGGGAGGGCCGAGAGGGGGATCCCCATTCGTTTCTTTTCCGGGGGGTCCGGGGACGCCAGGCATGCGCTGGAGACCATTCGGGACGCGGTGGAGATCGTGGACAGGGGCCCGGGGGCCCGCTCGCCAGGCGCTGTCCAGCTGCCGCGGCTGCATTTCCTCCTCAATGATGTGGTGCCTGAGCAGCTTGCTCGAACGGTAGTGATGCTGGTGCTGTTGCACGATCACTTGGACAATGAAGCCTACAACCCTCACAGGGACGTGCCTGACCGGGCCAGGCCACAGGAGATGTGGGAGGACCTTGCGGAGCGTCAGAAGAAGGTAGAGGAAGATGCACAGTATGCAGCAGCCCTTGAAGGTATGACGCTGGTGTGCCACACCTACTGCGGTCCTTTTCTCTTGCCCCACCACTACGCCAAGCTGATGGCTGTCATTCAGTCCCTGGCTGCCTCTCCAACCTCGACATGGGACTGGATTCGAGTGTCACCAAGTGATTGGGAGGAGCTGCAAAGGGTGTTTACTTTCTGGGCCTCTGAGCCTGTTGGGATGGAGTGGATGGACAGTTTCTTTGCCAGAAGCGGTGATGGACGCTTCGACCAACGTCAAGATGAAGTTTTTGGCCCCCTGCTTCAACAATCCAAAGAAAGCATCATATCACAACACAGGGACACGATTGCTCAACTCAAGGCGACGCCAGATGCGCAATTCAAGGAGATGGTGGGCCAGGATGGCCCTCTGAAGGAAGATGCCATCAAATATATTGAGAGGCAAATTGCAGAGGTGGAAGAGGCGACCAACATAAGCGATCTGAAGGAGCGCATCCCAGCCTTAACAGAAGCTTTGGAGGAGGCTCTAGCAAAGGAGAGATTGTTGTCTCCTCCTCCGGAACTATTTCGCAAGTACAAGGACTTCATTAAGGTTGATGCAGGCCTACGGTTGGGCAAGGACCAGCGCAAGGTTGAGGCAGTATACAGCATGCTCCTTGAGTGCAGTGGTGTGGAGTTAGATGACACAGAGTGTTCAATGTACCACAAAGGACCTGCAGCTTGCTTGTGGAAACCAAATCTGACTGTGCTGTCACAGTCCACGGTGAGTTTGGAACAACATGATTTGTTTCCATTTATCAAGCCAGCAGAGACCAGTGATGTGATTGCACAGCTGCGCTTCAGGGGTATTCATGACGCAAGCAACTCTGGATCGGGGAGGCCCGAGAAGATGACAAAGAGCCTTTCCATCTTTGAACATGTGGCTGCATGGTTTTGGTCTGTCTCATCCGCGATGCAGAGATTGGTGTCTCAGAAGGCACTGACGATCGAAATTGTGCCAGGCGACATGCACATCGTCGCTCTAGCCCAGCAGCCCTCAGTTTGGGACGAAATATCTGTGTCCAACGTTCCGGACTACACGGGGCTGTTGAATACCTTCCTCTTCTTCAGTCCTCTGCTGCGGAGAGCGGTGGAGGACACCCATGCTGGGCATATAAGGCATGATATATTGCTCGCAACGTCTCTGTACAAGCATCTGGCAGAGTACATCCACACTTCCACAATGCTTACGGATGCTGGACAGCTGATTCGTTTGCTGAGGCTGGAGCACACTGGAGGCCAACTAGTTGGAAGTTGTCCGCAATGGGCAGTCACTGAAGCCGCTGCCCTGGCAGGGAAGCCAGAACTTGAGGGCTGGTTGTACAGCCTTCTTCTCTGCATTGTTTTGCCGGCGCCCCGAGACTGGCAACCATGCTTTAGAGAAAACTCGCCGCTGACCATGGTGACATTCTTCCATGCTATTGTGGCGTTGTGTAAGAGGGGGTACAGCCACCACTGGCTTGCGAGCGTGCTTGAGAACGTGCTGAACAACAAGGTGAGGGCTGCGGCAATGCCTGTGGCCACGTCGCCATGCCCGATTGCCCATTCTACGGCGATCTCAAGGAAGCGGTCGCACAACTTCTCTGCTGTTTTAGTGGAATTTCGATCAGTCTTGACTTACTTTATGCGGTGGAAACTCATCCCATTTGGTTTGTGTGGGCATCCGGTGTCTATGCAACAGTCTCATTGGTACACTTTCACCAATGCAGATGAGGCAAGGCGAGTCGAATCTTTTTCGTTCAGTGCTGCCAATCCTCCTTGCGTTGGGTGCTTGCTCATCCCAGTCGCCCCTGGCAAATCAGTGAGCTCCTCTGTGATGGAAGTTGTGATGTTGGGAGAAGACTTGCGAAACCTTGACACACTTGCTAAATTGCGGGTGCACCTTTTGTCTGTAATACGGTGGGACAGTACTGAAGGACGGCTCTCGTTATATTTGACTGAGCATGATTTTGCTCAGTGCAGGAACTATTGTGCAATTGTTATAAGGACTGATTCCTTCGAGCCCATTAGTAATCATTTTCTTTTAGAAGCGGCTGTGAAGGAGCAATAGGGAGGAACAGTTGTGTATTTGTTTCTTTTGCAATTGACTTGAATTCTCTTCAAATTGCATGTGGGGCACCTGACAGAATGAGCATTGGCAAGTAAGTGTGGAAGGGCTGAAGACAGCGGGTTTTCATTCCCTTTCTATCTTTTTTAATCGCAATCGGTTTGATTTTGGCCGTTGAGCACCCTTTCCCTTGTGGGTGGGTGCTCGCTAGGCGTGTTTGTGCTTGTGCGCCTGTGGGATGTGTCCCCTTGTCACTGTTGCGTGCTCAGACCGATGCTTGTGCACAGTTTGGTTGCCATGGCTGAAGCATACCTTCGGTTGAGGGCGTGCAGAATTAAGTTTCATCCAACGGCTCGCTATCTCATGTTGACCACAAATTGATAGTAGTCAAATGAATCTGTCCCAGCACGGGTTAGCCATATCGCTCAGCGTGTGCTACGACGTCCTCCTCACGTTCGGGTTGTTCCACATACAGCTTCTGCACCTTGCTCTGCTCATTGAACACCCAGTCTAGTGGTTTTCCTATTGTCGGCGATTGATCTCACAAACAACCATGCATAATAATGGTCGTCAGAAGCTGAGCAACTGATCAAATTACACTGGTAATGGACGTCGCTGAAACCACGACACCCACCCCCAATTGGTGAAGAACAGGATTCCACAATCAATGATTGATCATTCCCTTTGTCAAAGAATGCACATGATGGTGTGTATTGAATGCGGTCAGCCACGACACATGGATTGCGAACTAGAACAGATTTTCCAAACTGCAACGCCAGACTCAAATCCTTGGCACAGAGAGCTCGAGGCGGGAAAGCCCTTCGCTGCCTTAAAGAAAATCATGACCGTGTAGTTCCGGACGCCCATTGAGGCACCAGGAAGAGGGTAAAGACGGTTTGGTCATACTGAATTTGTGAAGTTTGTGCGTTCTGATGGACAGCGACTCAATGGTTGGATTATGGCAGTGCCTTTGGTTGTCATGGAACAATTCATAGACACTGCTCTGCTCGGGCGAAATGGGGAGTTGATGGCTACCTCCTCGCCTTGATACGTAAGAATTTTTGATGATGATGATGATGACAACGGGAAGGAGATGACAGGAAGAAAACACTGTATGAAGGCGATATGGCCGCAAGTACAGATGCCGGCGGACGGGGCAGCTTTCCTTCTTTCAGGTTCTTGGATGGCCTGATCATGCCATCCCACACAGCACATACTAGTGTGAAACATCCGGTGAGAACCTGAAATCCCAGTCGGTAGCAGCTCGCCTGAATGAGCGATTTCAGAGCGACGGTCGTTCAGGCCGAGCGCAACTAGCTCTGGGACATTTATCACAACACCGAAGTAAATCTCAACACCACGATGATGTGGCAATGATTGCCACAAATGATTCCAGTATCCATCCAACGCCCACCCAGCAGCCACTGGGTATTGTCGCATCATCGTGGTGTCGAGATTTACCTTGGGTGGCACCCCGTATGCCCCCTTGCCACCCAGAAATGTCACCTTGGACAGCATGCATTTCAGTTCATTGTTGACTCGTCGCTCCATACTAGTCTTCTTGAGCCGTACAGTGCCCGGAAAAGAGACAGTTCCCAGTATAGTATTCGGACATCGAGCAAAGCATCTCCATGCCACCTGAAACGGGTGCAGCCACTGGCACGGCAGCGACGTGGCATTGCACGCGTCTCGGTCGCCTTTCTGGCGCCGCAGTGCCAGGCGAGCTGACATCCCTGTAGTATCCCACAGCAGTGAACTCCGTCAAATGTTGCCATTCCCGTTGGCAAATAATAATCAAACAGATCGGCACAATCCCTGCGGCCATCTCACTGGGAAGACCACCTATAGGGGCTCGTGTCAGAAATGGAGAAAGCCTGCACTGGCAGAGTGTGCGGCTGGCGTGCTTTGTTGAGAACAGGCAGTAGCAACTCAGAATGGTACAGTGTATTCAATGGGCACAAGGTACCAGCACTCAACTCTTGCTGCCACCTTACTGTCTGGCTGCACCGCTATCACCTTACACCAAGCCATCCTTCCGAAGCAGATCCTTGCGAAATGGCCAAGTGAGGCCCATAGGATGTCCGTTAAAACCCACCAGTGTGCCTGCTTATTTACCCAAGGGACCGCACGGAAGTCCCAAACATCTGTGGCACAGCTAATTCCCAAACATCAAGTCCTGTTCTCCATTTACACTTTCGTGCTGAAAACCATATTTCCATCCAGATTCTCGCTTCCGTATTACGACGGCGGATACCCGCAGCAGGCCCGTGGCGCTGCCCACAAGGGCAGTCTTAGGTCCCCCCAGGGACTGAGGGGGCACAACAAGCAGTGTCAAACATCCCAGCGGCCAAAGATTGGAAGCAGAAGGCAACACAAGCCATGCCATACGTCATAAGATCCAGTCACAGGTGTCGAGGCAAAGTGGGTTGCCACCAATTTTCCTCACTTCTTGGTCAGATTCTGGCAGATGAGCATCCACCCAATCTTTTCGTCCCTGCTTGGCTGCGTTGGCAATCTCACATCGGTGCCAGTTGCGCTGTGACCTCATGAACTCTTCTTGAACAGTCTCTTAAAGAAGGACCTCTTCTTCTTTGGCTGGTCGTACCACTCACCCCCTTCATCCTCATCGTTTTCGTCGCCTAGCTCAGCGACCCTGCACAATGACACAAACAGGCTTGGGTTTCTCATTGTTGTGCTGTTGCCAATCTGATCGCATGGAGTCTCAATACTGGAAGGTGTTGGCCTGAACACAGGATAGTTGCAAATTTATGCACTCTCCTGGGGTACATGGCCATGGCATTTATCCCCAATGGTGGGCACTCTTATCTGCACTTGGTGTGTGAATTCGTGTGAGCAACGCAGTCGATGTCAAGTACTCATTCCCAGATTGCAAACAGACCATGGAATGCCTCCACAATGCAGCATTCCCAGCTTGTCAGCCGCCTGGTAGTTTGTGCAAGATTTCATAGCACATTCCATGATGTGTGCTGCACTGCTTCTCTGCCCGTTCGTTCATGGGGTGAATGGCCACACAGACTTGGGTACAAGCCCATCAACGCACATCCTTGCCCATGTGCACACGAGTGCTTTGTCACAAAATGGCAAATGCCGTTGAACAGGTGGAGTCAAGCACAGTGCCAGTGGCCAATCCAGCACTGCAGCGTCCCGATGCAGCACAGCACACAGGAAGGTACTGAATATAACCGACGTGCGGAGTTCCTTTACCCCTGCACACGCACTCTGCAGCTGAGACCAGCAACAAACTTTATCACTCTGAGCACTGCCCTCTCAAGCATCTTGCATTGTCTGATGATTGGCAAGAACAACAGTGTCTCCAACAAGGTCATTTGTTGTTCCAAATTCGCAACCCGGGCTCAGGCAACTCCCACCCTTCACTGCCCTTTATTCCTCTTGCTGTGTCTGTCGTCTTCTTGGCTCACAGACGACAACAACAAAGGTTCACAGCCCCAAGCCAGTCACAGCCATATGCCATTCACCAGCTGGAGTTCTGTGCTGTGTGCCTTCCTACTGCATTCAAGAGGTTTTTACAACATCAGCAATGGATGTAAGTCGCCATTTACAAACATATTTGCTCACGAAGGAGGTGCCTGTTGCGTGACATGGCATTTTCTCGCAGAATCTTCCCATTTCCTCACAGAGAACCGTCAGTTTCAATGCAACCACCAGCAACACCCACTTCTTTATCAACTCCTCCAGCTTCTCCTTGTCGGCGCCCGCCACCTGGCCAATGAGCTTTCCCTTGTAGTAGCCCTGGAAGGTGGGCATCGACTCTATCCCACACTTCTGGGCTGCCACCTGCCACATGGGACACGCAATTCGCCGTCAGAGCCCAGCCCCAATCGCCAACAGACGGCAAACGAAAAGTCAGGCGCAATGCCTCCCTCCCCGGGCCTCCAGCCCGTCATTCCTTTCCTGCTGGGGCCCTCCCACCCCCCACCCTACCCCATCCCACCCCTTTCCCTCTGACAGAACCGCTTTTCTTGCTCCCCGAGAGGTCTAGCTACCTCCCTGCGCCCCGGTGCTCCTGGTCAGGTTTCCTGCCACAGATGTGCGGCCTGCTCCTGCCACCCACATGCCCCAGGCCTCCCTGTTCGTGCACAGCAGCGAGTGGTGCACCGACAAACTCCACTGGCACAGGGACAGCGGCACGCCCACGACATCATCTCCTCCGACAGACATCTGCCTACTCCGGGGGCGTCCATTTTTGCTCCTCGCTGTCCGGCGCCGAGGCCGCACTTTGCCCCAACGGGGTGGGGGAGTAAGATTTGTTAGAGGGAGAAGAAACACGTCATGCAAAGGGCACCCCCTCCTAAGCATGTGTATGCGAGGCTCCTTTACACGCTGTGAAAAGATGACGCAAAGCCTCCGTTGCGCAAAGATGAGCACACAACACAAGCAGCCGGGGGGCGGGGGCGGGAGGTCCGGTTGTGCGTGCCCTCACCCGAATCTCGTCCACGTCCACCTTGAGGAACGTCACGCGGCCGCCGTACTTGGCGCTCAGCTCCTCGAACACCGGCGAAATCATCCGGCAAGGCGGGCACCACGTGGCGAAGAAGTCGATCACCATCTGTCGAGCAGCACACTCCGTCGGCTGCCGCACGCGTTGCCGCGAATAGACGACGGGCGAATTCGCGAAGGGGCAGCGAGCGGAGAGGGGCCGCATCGATGGAGGCAATCAACGCTGGGCCTGGCCCGCGATTGCTCCGACAGGCGGCCGCCGGCCAATGCCTTGACGCGGTTCTCGCGGAGCGCAGAAGCGGCATCGCGCGCTGCGCCCTCACCCTCTTGGCGGGCCCATTCTCGGCCATGTAGTTCTTGAACTCATTCCGGTTCTTCACTTTCAGGACCTTGGCACCCATGGCGCCGGTGCAGCTGCCGACGGGGCGTGGGTGAAAGCGGGCTGTGGGCTGCTGCGGGGGTCCGGTTGTGTGAGGGTGGCTGGCATGGGCCGCGTGTGAGAGCACATATGGGCAGCAGGGAACAAGACAAGACAAGCCACGACGGGGACCCGGCGAGGGCTGTCCGCTGGCCCTGGGGGGGACCGTATGACCGTCGACGAGATCGGAGGTATTGTGTGAGAGGGGGCGGCCGTTGACGGGGAGGTGAGGTGCTTCCTATCGCCTTCCGCCCGACGTCGCATTGTCCGATGCCCTTCGTTTCGGGGCATGAGTCATGAAGTCACAGAGGTCATGAAGGCTATGAGGGTGGTTCTCGGTTTCGGGGGTGTTCTAGTTTTTTTTTTGGAGGGGGGGTAGTTTTTTTCAAGTTTCCTTTCTGATTTGGGGTTTAATGGGGTTTAAAATTTTAGACGAGTTGTCCGTTAGACGTAATGTCCTTAGACCAGTTGTCCGTTAGACGAGCTGTCTTTAGACGAAATGGCCGGCACCCGGGTTTCAAGTTGAAGCAGGTTTTTGGTCCTTCTTACCTTTCATGACCTTACCTTCATGGTTCCTTTCTAACCTTCATATCCAGTAACGACAGATATCGGACAATATTCCCTGACTTCAGGCAAATTGGCGGGTTGAGTGGATGAAGATGCTTTGAGCCAATTTTTCCTTTCGGTCATCTTCTGTCCGCATTAACGAGCCAGCACATAACAATGGACGAGTGATTTTGTTTTTTCAAGATTTGCATATTCACTGGTGCCTCTTCACTGTTGAGAAACCTCCTGAGAATCGTCTTGCTGTTTTGCGAACATCAATTGCCATTTGTGGAAGGCTTTTTCGTTTCAAATGAAAGAACTGTTTCCTGAGGGCCCAAACGAGCTGAAATTTTTGCGCTCGTTTTCGTCAAACGGCCTTTGCGGCCTTGGCAGTTTGCTGGGCTTTGGGGCGTTGAAGCTAACGCGGGCTGACTTGACTTGCCAGGCACTTTTGTGGGTCACCGCCCTTCGGATTACCAGCTGCGTGACCCGCCCCTGGGACAAGGCCCAATGAAAATAAATTGGAATAAATTACAAATTCCTGCGGCACACAACCAGATGACGCCGCCCATGGG